>WYDF02031960.1:0-12781 GCA_009867245.2 Adranes taylori
CAATACTTTACATTATTTGTGCCTGTAATTTATTTATAATACTAATTAACTTTTTTTATAATTTTTAATTGTTGATTATTTATTTATATGTATTAAGTTTACTATATAATAATTTATAGTAAACTTAATGAGATGAGGTCATGTCCTATTGGGATACACAGGGGATACTTAAAAGTTCTCACCGTGGACACACAGGTCAGCCTACTCGATCTGGGGCCACAGTAGACTATTAAACAAACCTGAATTGTGGCCTGTAATGTTAGTAAAGTCTGAGCGAATAGATTACAAACAAAGAAAAGCTACCACTCTATTCTACTCTCAGAGTATTTAGGCCGAATACAGGCATCCCAGAGATGGAACAGAATCATTCGAACGCCCTTTATCACGTTTGAGAATAGGTAGCTGAATGTTAGATGGATTTTTGAAGCTGTGAAAGTAGAAAACAATTGAATAAATTAAGAGATTGAACATATCCAAAGCGAAATCCTAGTCATAAATTATTTATTAATGTTAATATTTCGCTTGTCACATGTTTAAATGTGTTTTGTTTTTATTATTATACCATTGCTATTTCGGATTTCAGATCCATGTTTTGTTTTAAATGAGATATTTCATGAATGTATGGGCCACTTTGCGTATAATTAATATAATGATTGAAATTAATATAATCATTTGTATCTTTTATGGAAAAATTATCCCATTAGGGAATCAAACCCGAGCCTCGTGTGTGCCGGTCAAGTGTTCAGACCACTAAACTAAGCAGAGTAGGATGTCAAATAACAAACAATTTCTATATGTGTTATACACATATATTATTAATCTACGATATATAACTTACCAACACATGGGTTTTGCGGCTTCAGGCAGGTGTCACCACTAGTCTTGTTTTGTTCTTATGTTTAAATTATTTTCTGTTTTCACTTCTTAGTAGGCAAACATGATAAATAAATGAGATATTTCATGAGTTTATGGGTCACTCTGCTTATAATTAATATATTGAATATGAAATTCAAATGAATATTAATTATACGCAGAATAGCAAGTACATTCATGAAATATTTCATTTATTTATGATATTTGCCTATTAAGGCTTGAAAACAAAAATTTATATAAGTATAAACAAGACTAGGAGTGACACCTGCCTGAAGACGCGAAAACAATCTGGTGACGGTAATGTTAATAATCACAAAACTTGTTTATAAGTTATATATCGTCGATTAATAATATATATGTAGAAGTTATTTTTTATATATTTGACCATAAAAGAGATTTTTGACTTAATCTCGTCCGAGACTCGTATATGTATAATACTTATTTAATTACTTATATATTTTGTGCAAAGCTTTTTCTATTACTAACGAATTCAGCGTTAAGTTTCTGCTTGTCGGTTTTTTAAGCATTTTTATTTTACTTGATATCTATTGATTTCCCAATATCTATTGTAACCTTCCAATGTCATTTCCCGCTTTGTCACATTTACCTTTGAAGAAGCTTATTCTTAAGTGGTCTTTGAAGTAGCTTATTCTTGAAAATTGTTTATTCTTAAGTGGTTTCTTACAGTTCTTTTAAACAGCGGCCATGTCATCTTTTCTTCCTGGCTGAATGCATTTTTTTTTTCAATTGATTTAATGTTTTTTTATAAAGTCCTGGTTTATTCATGCTCTATACTATTTTTCACCAACCAACAGCGTAACATCAGATTTGGAACAGTCTCTACGCAGAGGAGGAAACCTTCATTGTTCTGTTAATTTAGTACGTAGCTTCGTACAGGTCTAATATATCTGATGAGTAAATTAAATTAAAATGTATATTGAAAACGCAATTGTTAGGCATCAATTAAGTAAGCAACGTATTGCTTCGTGAAAGAGAGCCGGATTAAGTTTTTTATTTCGTTCTTTTCTTAATCGAATGTTTCACTACTCAAGTAGTTTCTCAATAAATGTTAAACATTGGTGTTCTCATTGCCATTTGAATTAGACTTTGTTTGCTTCAATAGTGTCCACATCAAATGCCTTGAATTTGTTGTGTGCAACCGCGACAAGAATGATCTGGCGAGTATTGACAAAACAATGGCCATTTCAAATCCCCGAAATACACAATGTATTATTCCGGTGGTGAAGATAGGAAGAGCATGGTGTCGATATAATGGTATCAAACAAAATCAACAACTTGTGCTGGGCTATGAACCGATTAACGAACAAGCAATGTCTTTGAAGCTTAATACGAAACCGTATGTCCTAAACATCTTGGCACTATATGATGCCACTCATGATGCTTATGACGAAGAGATCGAGGAATTTTATCGAAGTGGCAATAAATAAAATACCGACGAAAGAAATCTTGATGTTAATAGGTGATTTCAATGCGACACTCGGTTCGACATGGAACGGAACGACAGAGGAGAAAGCCTCATCCGTTTCTGCCTCGAAACTACGCTCGCAATTACCTACTCAATGTATGAGAATCACAAACGTAGATTATACACCTGGAGATCTCCTGATAGACACACCAGGAATCAAATAGATTACTCTTGATTAAGCAGAGATGGAAATGCTCGGTAAAAACGTCGAAAACGTTACCGTTTGCAGATTGTGGAAGCGATCATCAACTGCTGATGTCTGAGTTTACAGGAAAACTTATAATATATAGGCGAAGGCAAATATTAAGTCTGACCAGCCTCAGCGATGACCAGGTTACAGTTTTTAACAATTACGTCATTCACAAAATCGAAGCTCAGATCAAAGAACTTCAAACAAAAAATACTGAAGCTAAATGGCAGGTTGTGTAAAAGTCTCTACTAACAACTTTAGAAGAAACGAAGAGATCTTGATGACCAAGAAGACCAAAATACTGTTAGACAGTCCTGTTTATTAACAGAAACAATAGATCTCATTCGGGAACGAAGGAACATCAAATCCCTGGGTCTTGACAACAGTATAGATCTGGAACTGTACCAATCGTTAAATCGCGCAGACAAAAATAAATATCTAATGAATGTTTGCATAGAAGTTCAGAATTTCTCTGATACCACTAACTCCACATACCTGTTCCAAGAAGATAGGTTCTATCACTCAGGAGATCAAACCCTGCATTGGGTAATTAAAGGTCAACATGATTGTTTGAATACAGAAGTAGACCAAATTGCATCGGTGTGGAGAGATTACTGTGGCAATCTATATGTTGACCAGAATGCTATTTGTGAAGGCCTGGGGAATTAAGGGGCGGAACCGGATATACTGTTAGATGAGATCAAAGTCGCAATTGACAAATTAAGAGAAGATAAAGCAGTAGGAATCGACAGAATATCAACAGAGGTCTTACAGACTCTTGACGAAAGTGTACAAAAATTTTTGTACACATTGTCACAAGATTTGGAAAACAGGTTTATGGCCAGAAGAGTGGTCAACTTCAGTATTGCTTCCTCTACATAAGAAAGGGTCAGAAACAGTCTGCGAAAAGTATCGTCTGATAGGTAGCCCTGATATCACATGTCAGCAAGATTATGTTGTACATTCTTCAAGCGAGACTACAAGCCTTCTTGCTACATTAAATATGTATATGTAATGTATATGTGCTTTGTAGATCACGAGAATTTTTTTGAGGCATCTATTCTGGAAGACCTGCAAGCTACTGTTGATTTTTTCACATTTGTTCTGAATATTCGGAGTTTGGTCGTTGTGGAAATCTCTCTTGTCCTCTAGAGTGGATACAGCTGAATGAAGGCCTCATGTGCTTTTCGGATTCTTGCTCAGCAGCTGCACCACCATCATGAGTAACTATGCTCCCAAGGTACGTGAATTGTTCTACATTTTCGATGTCCTCATTGTTCAATCTTAGTGTTCTTAGATCTCTTGTGTTTATCTTCATAATCTTTGTCTTGGAGGAGTTTACTTTCAGATCCACTATCTTGGCTTTGCACTCGAGGTCTTGGAGTTTCTTTTCCAGATTAAGATGGTTCCTGGAGAGTAGACGGATATCATCTGCAAAATCTAGATCCTCCAATCGTTCAATCAGTTTCCACTGTATGCCCCTCTTTTTTCCATCCGTGACTTTCTTCATCACCTCATCCTGGTGAACTTCTAACTTGACTGCAAATGGTTCCGTGATTTTCCCCTCAGCATGTGTAGTTGTATGTTTCTTCAATTACTTTTGTTGTCTTCTCTGGTATCCCGTATTTCTGCAAGGTTTTCCACATACTGTCCGTTTTAAGGGAGTCGAAGGCCTTTTCAAAATCATCGAACAGAAGATGAATACCAGTGATAAATTCATTTGTCTGTTCCATGATAATACGAAGCATGTTAATTTGGTCGGTACAAGAACGATGACTTGTAAATCCTGCTTGCTCTTTCCTCATTTGTAATTCCACCTGTTCTTTGATTCTGATGAGTATCACCTGCGTCAACGCAATTGATAGTAGGGTGACTCCTCTTCAATTATGACAGTTAGTGTTGTTCTCTTTCTTGGGTAATTTGATGAGTCCCTTTCTCCATTTCTGTTGCAAGTTTCCTTTATTTCAAATCTGTTTGAAGCAATGGTACAGAAGACAGTCTGGTTCAGTTAATAGGAGTTCTGGTGAAATATCTGGAGCCTTTCCATTTTTCAGCTGCTTGAATCGCTCCGTAGGTGGGTCCAAGTTAGTTACATTTCCTACTCTATCCTGTACAATTTCATTCTCTTCAGGTTCTTTTTCAGCCCCTTCCTCACTTTCTCTATTGAGCACCTCCATGAAGTGTTCGCGCCACCTTACAAGTTGTGATTCGTAGTTGGTGAGGACGCCTCCTTGTTTATTTTTCACCGGTCTTCTGCGATTGACTTTTCCTTGGAGAGAGTTCTCGTGACATCGCATAGTTCCTTCATGTTTCCAACGCCTGTCGCTTTCTCTGCCTTCTCGGCCAATTCTGAAATCCATTTCCTGCGATCAATCAGCCTTAGCACTCTTCTTCACCTGCTTGTCCTTGGCTTGATATTCTGTCTGGAACTGGATTTTATGCAGGCGCGTCTTGCTAATGTTTAGTTTCAGTTTCACTTCTTTCCGCTGTTCAATATGGTCCCAAATTGCTTCCGACATCCAGTTATTTCTTCTTGGGTTCTTAGCCAAGCACTCGTTCAGATGTGTCTGTGAAGCCGTTTTTTTACCTTCAACCAGTATTTCATCATCCTCCCTAAGGTCCTTAAACCGGTTCCTTATTTCCAGTACATATTCTTTCCTGCTGCTCTTCAGCTTTCCAATATCAAATCTCGTCCTTTGAATATCAAAACGCTTTCTCTAGGTAGCAATCTTGATGCGAACGCATGCAGTCATAAGATGGTGGTCATTGCCTTTATCTGCCCCTCTGCGATTTCTCACATCCAATAGAGACTTCTTCCACCTTCTCCTGATGGCCAAGTGGTCAATTTGGTTCTGGGTGCGAAGATCTGGGGATACCCATGATACTTGACTAGGTCATTACTTGCAGAGAAGTCCGATCTACAGTGAATCGTAATTCCATTCAGAATATATTGAATTGACAATTTTGACGCAGATTGTAGTATGTTTTAAAGTTCGTCATTAGGCTACATTTTTAAATTCGATAAGTTGTTCATGTTTTGGAACTTACTCAAAACATGTAGCAACACTTGGCTGAAGAAATTTAGATTATTGCACTATCTATTTTTATATGTGCCATAGTCATATTTATCTGTACTTAACTATGAGATACCTATGGTAGAACAAAAGTGAAAGTATTTGAGACGTTACACTGTTTTCTTGAGATATGACCAGGCGTTTCTTTGCCAAAACAAATTTTATTTGCAAACGTTCATTATAAATGCAAAATTTACATTTTTATTTTGCATACCTATGAAAAGAAGATCTTCCAACAATGGTAACTCTTGCAGTTTATTAAATTCAGACCAATCTTTAACAAGATTATTACTCATATACAATACTTTTAATTTTTTTAAAACCCCTACACCTTTAACTCTTTCTATAAAATTGTATGAAATCCATAACTGTTCTAGGGTCTCGGCTACACCTTCCTAAAATGTGCAAGTAAAATTTTAAATTTATATCATTTATACTCAATAAATAAACTTACAAGGCCGCTTAAGTTTTTGATATAATTTCTCCCTAATGAAAGGATTTTTAAATTTTTCAAGGAACTTATACCAGCTATCTTTTCAATCATATTAGTGCTTAAAGATAATTTTCTACAAGTTATTTACTTCATTACGTATAAAATTAAAAATATATCAATATAAAAACTTACTGACAACTTGTGAGTACTGAAAGCGAATTATCCATTTTTTCAATTGGCGGATATTGAAAATGAAAAGCAATCTCTTTAGCTTCATTTATGTTTTTACCAGGATGTTTTTCTTCCCAACGTTTTATCGCCTCTTTTATTGTTGTAGGTTTTGACATTTTCAAATTGTTTTAATTGAATATTTCAAATGATTGATCAATAATATTTTTCTAAAAACTCATGTATTGACATCTTTAGTTGAATTTATAAAGTTTGAGTAGATCAATTATTTAGGCCCAATTCACCAATATAAAAAATATTCAGGTACGGTTGCCAAATGACATAGAACTGATTGGAAATCATATTAGGATCTAGTACACGCAGCTCGTTGTGTCGCTAAAATTAAATATCTTCCAAATTCAGGAAGTATTTTTTTTTTAATTAATGGTTATGCATATGACATTTTAAAATCATACTTCGAATACATAAAAAATTGTTTAAAAGTTATAGATTCAAGATGTTTTCAGTAGTATGGATAATATTGGATCCGTATATATATACAGTTTTATCTAAAACGCAAAAATTTAAATAAAAAATATGAGCCCCTTGCAAAGATATGGTTTTTGTATTAGCAATGGTGGCATCTATACTTGAAGTTCGATCATTATATTTGTATGGTTGACTATTTCCATTCGAATGAAACCACCAATAAAATTAATAGTTGTTTTTAATATTTTATTATAATCGCGGCTTATTAGTCATATTGGTATTTTTTTGATGAATAGCATACTTGCATCTAATGGTTTACAAGTGGAATTCCGTAGTTGTGTAAGCTCACGATTATATTTTTTCAGGGATACATTGTGAGAAATTTTCAAATTTAGCCAGCCATACGCGATGAGGATGTTAATCTGAGTTGGACATGCATGAGGCCAACGAAGAAAATATTAATCAATCAATGTGAAAATATTATCATTTCAATTTAATTTTTTAATAGATGTATTCTCTTGTATTTAGATGAATATTTATTAAAGTTTTTTAATTTTACTAGCTATTATAAAGGACTAAAAGCTTGTTCTAAGACAATTATTTTAAATAATATAAATATTTGTTCTAATAACACAAGCACAAATTTTGGTACATTTTAGGAAACGTTTTTACCATCATTTTCTAAAATTATAACTCAAATAATTTAATATAGATGGGGCTTCAGCGGAAATAACACTGACATATGTCAAACCGCACCATTTAGAAGCACAGAGCAAGTAAAACTTGTAAATCTGAGTTTTTATTTATCCCTATAAGAATATTATTATTTATTTAATTTTTAGATCGTAGGATTATTATTTAATTTTAGTTCATAAAATCTTTAGAGTTTAGTGTCGTGTGAAATTCGTTTGACGCGATATCAGAGTGTACGGTAAACCGTTTGAATACGGACGATCATAAATCGGGAAAAATTGACGCCGTGGCCCATTGTACATGTTTTCTCTATTTTTTATTAAATCATTAAGTAGATTTATTCTAACTTCGTTTCACGACGAACTGGGAGCAATTTGAACTATAATGGTAAGCTTTATTTATAAATATTTATTAAACAGTTGATATTATGTCACAATTCAACTATATAGGTTAGATTCCTCAATTATACATCTTTGATTAATTCCTGTTTTTTTACTCTCGGCTTTTTTTAGGATTCAAAAATCAAAACGGAAAAATGTAAAAACGGTGAAAATGATAGTGAGGTAAGTTTAAATATATTTTACATTACAGTTATTTATTGGGTCGTTTGAACATGTTAATATTATAACATTGAAAAGGAACTAATTACTGATGTAAACAAGTTAATGTAATTATAATATACCTGAAAATGGAAGAAGTATCTTGTGACTAGTATTTATTTTAATAATAATGATATTCTACTTTGACCAATATTGACCAAGCTAAAGAGACTATTAACGTGAGTTAGGTTAACTAAAATATATGGATACATAAAAATTTGTTTACAGTATATAAATGGACATGTCGATTTAGTTATAATTTTTAATGCAATATTAAGAATAAATGAAATTTAGTAAATCTCATTTAATAATTTATTATTTATTAGTCTGCAAGCCAAGATCTAAAAAAACGTTTATTGTGCTTTAAATTATGAGAAATATTGATATATATTTAGTATGTTTTGTTTGTAGCCACATTATCGAAATAATTCTTTAATAAAGTGATAAGGAAAAATTATTCAACTACTTGTAATTATTATTTTGTCAAGTATTATTATTAATACGTTTAAAGCTATCACGTAAATACTTTTAACGTATTTATTATGATACGAAAAATATTACTTAAATATTTTGAAGGTCAGTATAGACATAGAGTAGATATTGTGATAATGGGAAACGCATTACATGAACTTTTTATTTGCTGCAATTAAGCAAAATCAAGCAACGTAAACTACTATTAGAGAAGTTATATCTGCTGGAGACATATTACTAAATAATGGTAGGTCAAGAGTGTTTTTTTATTTTCAATTTCCTAACTTATGGAGCATTTCATTACTGTGAGCAATGAGCATAACTATTAAGCATAGTACTGATAATTAAATTAATTTATAATTGGCTATGTAATTATCTTTGTGTTTTTTAAATCTTTTGAAAAGCATTACATAGTTAAAGGGATCCTAATTTAGTAGGTGTTGTACAGAGATTCAAAAAAAAAATTCATATTCTATAACTGATAAGATTTTAATTAATATGATCTTATTTAACTATTATGCTGGTGTATTTATTATGGATTAGTAAACGAAATTAGAATATACAAAAGATGGATTCTATTTCGGACAATATAAAATAATTTGGGTTCAAGAATCACTTCGTCACTATTTGAAAGTTATATCTGAACCGGGCGTTGTCTGAGTTTCTTAGTTGTGTGTTTAAAAGTAGTTACGAGTCTTATGGGTTGTGATTCACCTAGCTCAAATTCCTATTACCACAAAGATTATATAGAAATATTCGGGTATAGCACAAGTTGGGTCTGTTTGAACCCATATCGAGTCTATCCTTAAATTACAACTTTAATTCTATTGACAATATAATTTATTAAACATTTGTAAAGCTAAATAGTTTCAGTTAGTAGATATTGTAGAAGCTAAACTATTAAAAATATTTTTTTCCATGCAGTCTTTGAAGTTATCATTTACTTTGAAGAAATATTTTGAAAATGCGTCATAAAGCATATAAAGCAAGAGACACTGTATATAGCTATATTTTACATTATGTTTATCATGTCTAATCCTAAGAACAATTAATAACTTTAGGAAAACGAGTCCTCTAAAAAAGCAAATTTCAAGCTCTCATTTTCCTATCTTTCTGAAAGGACTCCATGTCAAATACCAAGCAAACAATTTTTTTAACGAGTTACATAGTAATGCGCCTACAAGACAACCAAACAAAAAGTAACATAAAAGCTAAAGTTTTATTCCTTTTGCTCATATGTAATATTACAACGAATATTTCTTGCAAAAAGTAATGTTTTCTATGAATTAGAGAAACTGCTGATATAGAAAGCGTTTAAAATTATTTTGATAGGTGTGTGTCTTTATTGCATGTGTTGTATATTTTAATCACATAAAGCACTCAGCAAAATAAGTAAATAAATTAATAAGTGAAACTTTTTAGCTTTACATCGTTCGTTAGTTATGAGAGTATATGTCTTAATGTTAACGAATACTATCCACATCATTCCTTGTAATTGTCAATACCGTTTGGGTCTGTTTCTCTGAAGGTACAAGTCTTGTAACAAATCACCTTGCACTTTGGAAATTGGAAAGGTTTCACAAGTCTCTTTGTGAAATCTACATATATAGTACCAGTTGTTTTAGATTATAGCAGTTTAAAATAAAATAAAACTTTGCGTCTGATGGACTATAATTTTTCTATAACATATTGCTCATGCAATAAGACTCAAATTATTTATTTTGACGTTCTTTCAAATCGGGTTGATTTTTCAAATCAGGCCCATTATATCGTTGCGCTAAATAATTGTATATATATAGGCGAATAGGAGTGCGATGCAAAACAATAGATTTCGTAGAAGGCAAGCGTTAATTTTTTTTATGTGCGCTTGCTTAACTTGGATTTTCTTGTTTTTAATATTTATAATAGGTAAATGATTCTATTTGCGTTCGTTATTTTGGACTGACAGATTTGCTTGATTCTAATTATACTGCCAAATATTTACGTCTTCTTTTCCAGTTAGAAAGAAAATTCAAATGAAAAATTTAGTGAACTAGTGTGTGAATTTAGTATGAAAAATTTAGTGAATTTAGTATGAAACAATTGATATTAGGAAACCGGTGATGTGTGAAATGTTTTGTTGTATGTGGATTCTGGAATGGCGATGTCGGAGGTAATAGACGTTGATGGGCGAATCAAGCGAATGGGGACGGTCTGCCAATGAAGGTGGGCGAATGCTGGATGTGGATGGCGAATTGGTTGCCTGGCGGGGACGACCCGCATCACCGTCACGATGCTTTGATGAGGATGATTCGTTGGTGCGGCTGACTCATTGACGAGGCTGTGTTTGTTACCATCTCCATTAGCTTCTTCGACGCTGATCTTCTCTCGGTTTGATCGTCGACGTAGACATACGGAAGGGATTTGAAATATGGAGGTGCGAGAGCAGAGTTAAAGATTACATAGTTGATGAGAGGCTTAGAAGATTCAGAATTAAAGTGTGACAATTGTATATACCTGACTTGCTGGCATAGATATTTTGTTACTAACTTTGCAGATTTTTAATTTAATTTTTATAGGCGAAAAATTTAATTATGATTGCGTTGGTGGCGCTTTACTTAGTCTTAGACTTGTAGATTTTGTATTGGCCACGAGATGATAGTTATCAGTACGTGCTTCACTCAGAAAAGCATTCACAAGGTTACATGGAAATCACCTGATGGAACAACTGAGAACCAAATCGACCATGTACTTATTGACAGCAGGTATGCCTCGGGTGTCATGGACGTCAGGACTAGGAGAGGAGCACATGTTAACTCCGATCACTACCTGGTACTAATGAAGTACAGACAGAGAATCACCGACGTGAGGAAGGGTTATGGGAAAATATCGAAGAAGCTTGTGGAAGTGCTGAGCAGGAGCGAGGAGGTGAAAGAAAGATACAGGAGAACAGTTAGTGAGAAGCTCAAGGAGCGGAAGCAGGAACTACAAGGTGCGACGGTGATCTAACAGTGAAAAGTGTTGCAAGACGCATTGAAGAGGTCCGCAGAGAAAACAGTTGGCCTCAAGCAACCTGCTAGGAGAACAGAGTGGTACGCTGACGAGTGTCATGCAGATGTCCTCAGGCGCAATGTAGTTAAGGTCGTTTCAGAGAAGGGTAACATGAACAAGCACCGAGAATTTCCACAAGCCGTGGAGATGGAAGAAGAGACAGTGGGGAAAAGAAAACCTAGAGCGGATAGCGGAGATGCGGATCAAGAAGGAAGTGAAGGCAATGTTCCAAGCAACCAGGGAAATGAAGAAAGGTTTTCCACCAAGAACAACTTTTTGTAAGGACAAAGCTAGTAACTTCATCGGAGATGGGAGCGGGATAATGAAGAGCTGGGTAGAAAATGTTGAAAATCTTTTGAATGCTGCGGAAGAGAAACCTCGGAACCACCATACCAGGTGAGGAGTGGCCAGATGGACAAGGACCATCTGGGGGGTAGACCCCCTCTTCAATTCGAAAAGAGGTGGCCACGCCCCAAGAGGCAATGGCATCCCAGCTGGGCTCTTCAAGTATGGTGAGGAGAACGTGAGCGACAGTGCCGTCTTTACAATGTGTGTCGCCCTGGACACTTTATACTTGAGGCCCTATACAAATTACACGTATAAGGCACACAATTTGTGTGGCCTCCTAAGGTGCAAGTTCACTGGCCAGTGCCCATGAGTAAAAACGGCACTGGCGACAGTACATTCTCATTCGTTTAGTATGGGAAAACGAAGATATTCTATAAGATTAGAACACAACGGTGATCTGTCCCATCCACGAAAAGAATGACAAGATTTTTTGCAGTAACTATCGTGTGATTTCTTTTTTGAACCTTGAATACGTTGCACATAGGATCTTTTGGAAGGTGTTGGCAAGGAGGCTTGAGACACATGCGGAGAAGGTATTACCAGTGTGGGCTTCGGCGCAACAGGTCAACGTTGGACCACATACTGTCATTACGGCTGATTCTGAAGAAATGCTTATTGATTTACTTATAATAAAAATGCAATTACAATATACTGGACATACTTGCCTAGGTGCTTAAGAATTTTCTATGTTTCTATTTATGTTACGACCTTTTTTTGACATCATGTTTCGGATTAAAGAAAAGGAGTTGTCGTGTACCTAATTAGGTTTAGTTTGAGGTGGGTCAGCTATATAATTCTTTCCACCTTTTCGTTACCCTCATAAGTGTCCATGTGAGATTCTTCTATTGCGAGGACGACATCTAATACGTGAATCTTTTACAAACACAAAATATCCACAGTGAATATTCTTGTACGTAGTTTATCTTT
>WYDF02031971.1:0-12779 GCA_009867245.2 Adranes taylori
ATTATGTGGTAAAAACGACAATAGTATAGTTGAAAATAATCCCCAAGAGGACCGCATTGAAGAAAGGTCAACTTGCTATGTCTGTCCACCAAAAATTAAACCGAATACCAAGTATGCGTGCTCTTCGTGATGATTTAAATATAAATCTTTGGTAGTAATACACCATGTTTTATTTTATTAATTAACTTAAAGTAATAAAAAAATAGGAATCTGTCAGACCTCACGTTAGCGGCTTTGTTCCGATTCGGCAAGTTAATTTTTAAAGGTTAAAGTCCCCGTTACAATTTAGATTACTGTAGAAGCAACTATGGCCATCTTTGGTGGTGATCTGATGCTTCTCAGAAAAAAACCCAATGGAATTAGTATGTGAGGCGAACTTTGATTGTTAAAATCCCTTTCTCTTCATTGGTTTGATAAAAACACTTTAATAGTTCATTTTAACTTGTAAAGATGCTATTTCGTTCAAATGCATTACACACAGCTAATACAATGCACTACACGAAATGAATTATACAACTAATAAATCTATATATATATATATATATATATATATATATATATATATATAGTTTATGAGGAAGATATTTAGAATTCATTTAAGACAGAGTGATAGCGCAATAATCGCACGCCGTAGTCATAATTCGATGTAGTGATATCTTGCGCATATAAGGAAATGAGAAGGTGCTGACGTATTTTGCCAGAAACACGTGTCCACCCTGCCTCCATTTTTAACTTGATTCTTAAAAGACTTCCTAATCATCAATTTTTCCGAAATAATTTGGTCTTCTATTTAAAATTTGGTCTTACTACTTGAAGTACTTACATTCTTCATTAAAGTTAAAAGTTTAATGTGGAATGGAATGAAGGTGAATGAAAAATAACTCATCAATTTTATTTAAATAAATTGTTAAGTAAAATATAAAGTGAATAAAATTTATTGCAAAAAATCAATTAGATTTTAGTAATAGATGTCAGTAATCTTAATAAATGTATTAATCCTATTAACGTAATATCTTGTAATATGAAAAATTCATCTAATAAATGTATCTGTTTATAATATATGTTTCGACTAATGGTTTTATTATTTCAATCAGATCAAGGAATTCTAATAGTTATAATATACCTAATTAATTACAGATATACGTAATATGCTATATAGTTGACATTTTTTTTACATTTTAATCGTCAGTGGCACATACAATTATTTACTTTTTATAAGGAAGTTTGTAAAACGCAACTGTGCTATAGAAATTAACTATTAACTAGCGTAGGTGTTCCACACATACATACATCCTACTATACTGATACTATAAACATAATGTACATACAAAACGTGTTGTTATTGGTATGACAATCACTTACTAATCACTTGAAAATCCTTGAATGTACGAGATATTTTTTCTTTGGATTGCCTAGTTAGTGTGGCATTCTGATTCTTATAAAATACAGTGCTACTTCATATGAGGCATTCAATAATTATTACTATTAATTTATTTTTGTTTCCAATTAAAATGTCAATAATAAATACCTTAAGATAACATGAATTAGAGTTTAAAAAGCTTTTGGGATATATCCATAAGAGTAGCTATAAAATTTCAATGGGAGGGGTTTGGTATAACGTAAACAAAGATTTAATGTTTCTAAAGAATAGAAGGATATAGCTGAGGATTTACAATTACAAACCAGAGGGTTCCAGTTTAGATAGGCCAAAAGGATGACAAACCGACAAAGAATTAGCCTTAATAAATGCAGAAAAGTCTGAGAAAAACCAACTCTTCCAAACAGAAGACGTATTATCTGTTAAATTTAAGACGGAAACCAAACGCAGACCCACCATGATCCAATAATGTTTCCGCTGTCAACTATAAGGACATGTTGTAAGAAAGTTACTTATAAAATAAAATAAAAATAATTCGGGACACCTATATAGTATAAGGTTTCGCATACAGAAATGTCTGTCCGTATGTATTGTTGTATGTATTAAATAAATAAATACTGATGGGACACCTTGAAATAAATGTGTCATAATAACTTATTAAGATAAGTAAATTAATTGGGGAATTAATTATTGCAATAAACAAATAAGAAAGCATTATTAAATATATTTTTCCGTTGTATTTGAATTAAAAGATTATTTCAAACTTATTTGTAATAATTACGTATCAATTATTTTGATTTATAAATGTAAACAAATACGATAATGAATAGTAACCGCTGTGCGCTATGAAATGAGTTAAGTAGGGTATATTTGGAATGTATATCCTGCACATGTTAGAGAGAAATGATCCTATCCCTTTTGTGCTAACGTACGTAAGCGTGTATGAAGATAAACTGTCGCTGCTGCTGGTACGCACCGAAGTAATTTTATATTTTCTAACTTCTGTTCCCCGGGTATGTATTAGGTATTGTTAATAATACTATAATTTATTTATGTTTTAACTCTCGCGAGCACATTCTTTTATATGGATACCAGTAGCGGGTCACCGCATGATGTGTGACGACTTTCGCAAATTCTGTGGCAAGCAGATAGAGATACACATGGCTCTTGGCCTATAAATAGGCGTGCGTAACGCATTTAAAATCAGTTCCAGGCTGCAGAGGATGATAAATCCTAAAGCCTCCTTTAAACAAACTCACCAATCTCCCAACAATATACAATCCCAACAGGGAGTGGAGTTTTGTTAGGATAAAAATCCCACACTGTTGGATGCACGGGCATCCTTCGCCTTTTGAAGGTTTCTCCACTTCCTACGTAAAACAAAAAAAAGAGCATTTAAAATCAGATCCTGATCTCATCTCGAGAAGAGCAGACCAGCCAGCCAGCCGCATAAACCAGCCACAGCCACATCATCAAGGGATACCTGTGAGTTTGTTTGGTAAGCCATATTATTTAGCTTACATTGTTTCCGTTGTATCATTGCATTGCATATGTTGATTAGCTTTCTTTATCGTATGATAGTCCATATGCATGGGTTTGATTGACCTTACCATTTCTTCCTACCTAACCTATTCCTATCTAACTAGAGTGCATACTGCTAGCTGGTGCTCAATATAGTTAATGGTAGTCACTTAGCAGCGGTCACGTTAATGCTCAGTACGACGTTATCAGCTTACAGTTCATCCTTTTCTTTCATTACCCGACTAGAGTGCATACTGCTAGCAAGTGCGCAGTAGAATTAATGGCAGTATGACACTCACGGCTTAGAATCTATCCTTCTCTTTCATTACATTACCGGTTTGTATATTGCTAACTGGTACGCAGTGCAGATTGTGGTATACAGACAGCACCGGTCATATCAGTGCCCAGTACGACATTACTGGTTTATGGTAGTTTCCTAGATTACCTACCTGACCATTTGTGAAAGTGGTGTGCTTGAAACTACTGCCATTTTCTTCTGATTTCCGTATTATTATTTTGGCACCGCATGTAAATTTTGCTTTATCGGCACCGCTAATATTTCGCTAAGCGCCGTTTTTTTTATTATAATTATTATTGCACTACCGTTATATTATGGGCCGGTTTTGCTTTGATTAAAATATTGTTTTTTTACCGTTTAATCTAAGACCGCTTTAATCTAAGACCGCTTATTTCATTTAACATTCATTCATTTGATTTATTTTTAATTTTTAATTGCATATATATATATATATATATATATTCTTTCTCTAATTGTTTATTTTATGTAGAGGAACAATATACGGTTTTGTTAAAACTTTAATGCTGTTTCACTTATTAGTATTAAGTTCAGTTACAGGTACCCGCAAGATCTAGGACACCTGGTTAACTTTCCACTAAGTATACTTGAGCCCTCAGAAAGTCTCTGGGGACCAGAACAACAACATCAGTTCGAAGTGCGTTCTCACTTTAAACGAACCTGGCGCCCGAGAAGATTCCTGAAGACCGAATTATTCTAATATCTATTTGCGCCATGATTGTGACAAACGCTAAAGCTCCCCATTAGCAGCGTCTCGAGTGGGAGTTCCGTTAGCATATGTATCTATAAGAGATAGTACGTCGCAATGATCAATATAGGTGTGCGACCAAAGAAGTCTGCTTTTGGTGTGCTGAAAATCACATGTCTAAAGAATGTGGCAACAATAAAAAATTGCGCTGGAAAATGCAAGAAGAGGCAAGGCAACACAGACTATCAAACTCACATAGAATTGAAGGAAAATGACATGCCTAAATGGCACAAAATAACGCAAACACATGCCTTAGAGAAGAACATTCTTCATATTCCCACAGACATTGAATGCAATTCTTTGCAATGGCTTGTAAGAAATTCAAAGTATGCACATTTAACGTCACTGGTATCATTGTAAAGCAAAACGAATTAAGAACATTCATAAGATTTAGCAGCAGCTTTAATAACAGAAACAACTGAAAAAGGATAACCGGTTTAAGATGCATGTGTTCCAAAAATATAGTAAGGACCGTAGTGAAGGAAGAAGTGGAGGTGGCGTGGCCATACTAATTCAAAATTAGTCAAGAATCCATCGCTATAGAAACAAACATTAGAGATAACGTAACAACTTTAATAGCTATCTACAGAAAACCAACTGTGGGTAAGGAAAGCGACATGACAGAAATTCTCAAAAATTGACGTACTAGTGCAGGAGGTGATTGGATCGTAAGAAAACCCAGCTGGGAATTGTCGTACATCAGATGCTTCAGGTAAAGAAATATTAAAATTCCTAAAACAATACTCAAACATTAATATCTGCAACCCAAGTTCACCACCATAAGAGAAGGTCAAGACCCATACAAGAAAAGACATGCATACGCAGTATTACTTGACATTGTAAAAGCCTACGACCATGTATGGAGAGAAGGCCTTTTACACAAAATGTTAATAAGCGGCTTACCTTTAGAAATAGTAAAAATTACAACTCCTTTTTTAGAAAACAGAAAATTTTGGGTAAGAATCAAGGAAAAGTTATCAGAAATATGTGTTGCAAAGAACCATTATCACTGGGGTCGCTGTACTCTTCCTTATTGTTCAGGTAGTTTGTATTACATCTTCTAAAACTTGGCGATATCACCGGAGACCACGTCTTACAGTTTGCTGATGTTACGGCAATAGTTATTAATAGAAAGGATCATAGCGTAGCAAGACATCAATTAACTAATTGCCTAGATCAGATTAATAACTATTGTGAAAATTGGAAAATATGTATCAACCACGAAAAAACCGAAATTATTCAGTTCCACAACAGAAGTCCGGAGTTGGTCAGCACAGAATGAAAATCAAAAGATCAGCCATATATTTGGTTGCCACCATTGATGGAAACCTCAGGTTTACAAAACATACAAATAAAAAGGCAAACCTACATAATGAACATGCTCCACTTTACATACAGCATTGAAGTGTGGGTAATTGCTGCGAGAAAACAAGAAGAAGAAGAATTGAAATTACACAGAACAAACTACTGAGAGAATCAATTGACGCACCTTGGTTTGTAATGAACGAAAACATAGGGACAAATTTAAAAGCACCAAGCTTATATGAACTAGCACAGGAAAGGATAAAAAAGATGATAAAGGTACTAGATCACAAAGATAATGGGCTGAGAGAAATTAAGACAAGAATGCAACAATAAACCAAGCAGTAAATCCTGATCAATAGAAAAAGTCATTTTAATCTCTCTTGAGGGTAAAACTAACAGGCTCACCTTGCATGACTCAAAACGAATTGAAAACGGACAAAACACACAGGACAAAAAAAATGTGTAAGGAATAAGATATAATCTTGTTTTGTTTCATATAAAACACGCTGACTTACATCTTCAGGATCAACAATTATGCTTAAGGTACTGTAGGAAGCGCTACTCCCGTGAGATGTTTATATTCTATTTTGGATGTAAGCATTAAGTCGCCTCAACGTTGAAAACATCAGTTGGGGAGTTGCAGTTGAAACAGATAGAGTACAAAAAATTGCACATTGTTTGTAATTTGCAGCATAGGCGTCAAGAACAGTAAATGGCTTATCAGAAAAACCTATCCACCTTTTGTACCACAGCTCACACTCAAGATCAGATGGCAACGATTTCTGATCATTTGAACTCAGATATAGGGTTCTTCCAGATCCAGGACCAAGAGCCGAATGTCACCTATGACATCTTCATAAGTGTGGCCTTATTAGAGCTCCGTGTTCAAATGATGGACGACACAGCAATGTTCTTCCGCTGAGTCTATCTGGAGATTTTAGTGACGAACTTGTCTTCCAACCAAATGCCGAATTATTATTTTGCTGGAGCTCATTATGTGGTATTCTCAAAAAATTTGCGTGAATCATTGTTCTCTTCTTAGAAATCCTAATGTGGACATCAGTGTCTATATCTTGATATCTTGACGCTTTAACTAAAAAAGAAAGGGAACTAATAGCAAACAATGAAGAGTCCGAAAAGTACCATCATTATTGGCGGGTACCGAAAATGCCATATAACCCAGTGGATCATGAAATCTCCTGCCACATAACAAGACAGTTTTTATGATAGTTTTCAATCTGTTTTTGTTGTCTTTGTCTACTTTCTTATTTTGCTGTTTAAGCACTCTATAACAATTCAATCGTCTTGAGCGATTGTGATATTATTTACTGTTTTCCTTTCGCCGAATTTATGTTATTGCATTGACAACTCAATTTTCCAGTTTGTAAATAGCTTTGGAAGTAGAGTGTGCATCGCTTTTTCCCACGACCCCATTCTTTGGGTTGAAAGATAACAAAGATAATGTACACTTTCCACAGTGCTTCTGTCAAAGCATCAGAATATCTCAAAAAAGAATGTTTCTTGGCATAACAACTTTTATTTCGTTTACTGGAAACAGGAAACTAACAATCTATGTCTTGTGCCCAAACACTTGATATCTTTCTTGTATACTACAAAACCACAACTGGAATTTACCCTTAGCGGTGGGAACAGATTCTGTAAATGCGAGGGGGTTTGGAATTCTCAGCTTTTGGGCAATGCAGGTAGATCGAATTGCGTCAGACGGGGATGCACCATTTTCTCCACTTGATTAGTCTCTTGTTTTTGTTGTTGGCAAAAAACTTAAAAGTGATTAGGAGAATGGGCGAGTTCAAATCCCCTGGCCTACGCTCATAGATAGATCTCCAAACATAAAACATATAGGATATTCAATCAAATTTTATTGAATATCCTGTTAATAGCCCTTTCAGTTTTATTTAAAAAGTTTTTTCTAAACTAAAAATTGAACATGCGTACAGGATATTCTTTTTTATACAAACTTGTGGCCCATATTCTGGAAAACTGTTCTAGTTGTTTCTAAACCTTTTTTGTATCAAAAGATTGTTCACTGTTTTAATGATTAAGTGACTAAAAAAGAGAAATGGAAAATTAAAGATAAAAGAAAATTGTACCACCCTATGAAAGCTGAAAAACTAAAACTAGGGTAACTAATATCCTAGTGCCGCATGACGCTAAGAATTTCTGTTATGAAATCTATTGGGGCGACATCAAGTAACAGAAGACTTTTCAGTACCTAGCAATATTTTAGCTATTTTGATGGATATTGTAATTTTCTTTAAAGCGATACCCAATATGATACGTCTAGCATTCATAGTTCTTTGGATATAGCGTGTAATATATTTGAAAATCTCCAAAGTTCCATAACATTTTTGCACCAAGTACATTTACTGAAAACATCTGTATTTATGGCACATGGATAACTGGGGCCAATCGCGAACATCGGTACGCCGGTAGGCGAATTTATAGTTACGCGAGTTACAAATAACTAATTTTTATACAGAAGAATGTTCTCATTAAAAAATATATTATTAACGACAGCGCTTTTAGTATGCTCCATTTGTAAAGCGTAGGTCTATTAAAAAAAAATTACTAGAACTATTGAGTATCGCAGATTGAATCTCACAACAAGATCAACGTAATAAATGACTTTGTAATACCGAGGTGATCTTGATTATTAATTAAAAAAATAATTACAGGTTTTCTATGATTGCTAAAACACATTAGATAGAGTTTTCCGAAACGTGTCTTATTAAAATGATGAATTAATAAGGAAGTTTTGTATTGGAAATATTTGTAAGTTTTAATAGTCTTCAAAAACTGATATTAACTCCTAGGCTGTAATCAAATAAAACATAAGTAACTACTCTGTGCTGGGGTCGAGAATCTGTAAGGAACAAAAAGATATTAAGCAAAAACGAAGGAAAAAAATTAAATTTATGGAGTCGCAGCTATTAAATGTGTCCTTAATGATTTCCCTAAATAAAACGATAATTTTTGTACATATTTATTTTATTTATGTAAACGAAACGTATATCCAACTTAGTCATTCCGAGTTGCACAAGACAGTACCACTCTATCTGGCTATATTTCAGCCTTGTAGCAGATTTTTTTTATGAAACAAGTCAATGTAATGAAGAATTTCAGCGCCCTCTAGCGCATCCAACTTACATTAATAATATTCACAGTGAGTAAAATTCAAATCGTGCACGGACTATACCACAAGACTTGTCCATCAAAGTCTTTGATTGTAATAATAGAAAGGTGTCGGCTCGAATTAAACAGCTAACAGCACAATGCAATTTATATCTACCTGAATTTGTTGATGCCGGCAAGTATAACACATGAAACAAGCATAACTTTATAATATACATTACATTTCAGACTTCTGAAGTTTCATAACACAACTGTTTTAGTCTGGCATTTCTAGAAGGAATTACCAATAAATTATACTCTGCGCTCAGTGGATAGCGTTCCCAAGATTCCACAAGGGACTAAACATAATAAGCCCCAAACTCAAAAATATAATTTTTTTCTAACGCAATATGACAAGGATATTATCGATTCAAACAGGTAGCTACTTTTAATTTTTGTTTAATTTAGTAGTATTGCCACAGCCCGATGGTATAGAAATCGGTTAATACTCTGTCTTCAAGTTTTGAATCAACCTGCTTGGTTACAGTATGTGGACCCAAATGAGGTCAAAATCCCAAATCAATCATAAAATATTTTTCAAATTTTTGAAAATTGATCTAGCAATAGAATAATTAGCTGAATAGGAGTACAAAACATACTTCAGAATATGTTTTGATATCTTGTAACGACAACAACAACCACAGTATAGTGTCATCGTATAATGACAGCGCTAAATTGCCAGCGGGACACCAATGCCCCTACACTTACACCAAATCTATGT
Source organism: Adranes taylori (assembly GCA_009867245.2). Classification (NCBI taxonomy): domain Eukaryota; kingdom Metazoa; phylum Arthropoda; class Insecta; order Coleoptera; family Staphylinidae; genus Adranes; species Adranes taylori. Next base: position 9,182 of record WYDF02031971.1, read on the forward strand.
AGCGACCTCCCGTAATCTATGTAATACGCTAACGTAATTCCCACACGCGCCTCTGCTAATGGGGAGCCTACCGACTGTCACAAATGACACAAACAGGTAATAGATTGAAACGATCTTCGGACAACGTCCTCGGGCACTAGGTCAGTTTAAAATGAGACCACACTTTTGAACAGATGTTGTTATTCTTCCGGTCCTCAGAGCCTCTCTGAGGGCTTAGGTAGCTGCAGTTGGCAAGTGAAACAGGTGTCATGCGGGTATCTGCAATAAACATATCCACTAATGAGTGAAACACCATTAAAGTTTTAACAAAACCGTATATTATTCTTTAGACAAAACAGAGAAAGAAAGATATTAATGCACAATATAAATGTCACTTATAAACAAATGAATAAATGTCCAGTAACGAATATCAAATCAAAGCAATAATAATTTCGGTTAAATAAATAAAACGATATAACCAAGCGATTTTATACAAAAGGGTGCAAATACATTGAACGGTGCATAATAAAACAGCGGTGCAAATGTAATAATAATAATAATAATATAGAAAAAACGGTGCTGATGATATAACAGGGGTGAAGGTAAATCAACGTAAGAATGCGGTGATAAAATAATCAAACAATACTAATGCGGTAACAATCTGCAAGCATGCACAGACATTCACAATTATGGCTTAGGGTAAGAGTAAATCTAACTTTCTTGGTACAAACGGATAGTATACTCGGAATTCCGGAAAGCACTAAAATAGTGTAACATTTCGTAATTCGATGATGTTACTGATATGGAGTGATTAATATTAGCATATACCGGAGTCAACACCCATATAACAGCCGGTATTATGCTGACGTGTTACCGGGTGCCTAATACCAATGTAAGCCAAAACCAAACACTCAAGTGCAGGGATGTAAGGAATTCTCATAAAACCCCGTAATACGTTGGCGTTGACGGGTGACTAATTCTACCGTATACCAAAGTTGAACAATTAAACAACGCCTTGGAGCTCGTCGACGTTGCCCGTGCACAACACCGATATAGACCACGATTATTAACACTGTAAAATAAGTAACACCCCGTAATACGTTGCTGTTATTATGGTCAGGTGTGCGAGATCAGCATAAACAAATATTATACACTCAACCGGGATGTTCGGCAAGGTATCGTTGTGTAACACCTCGTAATACGTCGACATTACTATGGCGTATACTGCGAAATGGAAATACTATGTAGCGCCTCGTAACATGTCGGCGCTATTACACGAAAAAAAAGAATCAGGGAAGCGCAATGGTGTGAAGCTATTCAAACACACTTGCCATGCACTAAATGATATATACTATACAAATTTGCTCACCTAACTTGTCACGTCGTTGTCGCGTCGTTGTGCTACACCAATCTGCTGACGAATTTTCAAAATTTAGATTATAAAATAGGAGACACCTTTTATAAATAGGAGACGAATACTAAAATATTCTGTTTAATTCTCGCTATTTATACCCCAATATTCACCCATTTTATCAGTACCTGTGTGACCACAGATGTACTATGGTATACAGGGGGCTATGGTACACACTGGTACCATAGCTACCACACAATATTTTTTAGACCGTCGAGTGGTCCGCACGTAGACGTTGATATATGGCAAGCAGTGACCACAGCTAACAGCATAGCGACGACGCGCAATAGATATATTTACGACATGCCTATATTACGTACTTAATTATATAGCTTACTCATATGTTTACGTTTTAGGTATTATTGAACTGTGTTATAACTATTGATTGATTTAATTATTTACATAACAAAGGGTACTCACCAATAACAAAAGTAACAACAGTAATTCCCAATCTAAAAAATACGTTTAGGAAATATTGGATAGTTGAAAAAAATCTTCTACATTAGAATGACCATCACAAATCTTCGAAATTCATGTGCATGTATCATAGCTTCAGCTGCACTAGGTAGGTTCCTTTCTGGATTTTCTATTTCATCGCCAGATGCTTCATCCATAGCTTGGTTGTTGATCCAAACCTGAGTAATAATATCCGTATCAGTTATCTCGTCACATATACCCACAGCTTGATACGTTGATATAGTCCTCATACGAGATTTTCCGCTACAAATCCCATCTTATGAAAACACTTCATAATGGTTCCCTCAGTAACCTTGTTCCACAACTACTTACGCTTTCGTAAAAATCAAAGAATGTTGAGATTCTTATTGCCAAAACGTCTGATAAAGTTGTTTTCAACCAAGAGGCATCTGTAGAAATGTTTAAGGTTTTTAATGATGCCTTAATCTATTGACTAAACAATAGATGTCATGTTGGCAAGGATAAATCTTGCGGTCACATTTTCCATTGTTGAGCTGATCAGTTGTTAATAAAAGAAAAATCTTTTTGCTTTTTTTCTTTTCAAATTTCTTGTCCAGACTTAAAAGTTAGTTTTCAAAAAGTTCACCAGTCCTGCTTTTTATTTGATTCGTAATGTTCGATAGCCTCCTTCCAGACGTAAATGTAACAAAACCTATAAATTTACTAAGTACTTTTTCTACCAAAGCTTTAAAAAGTCTCTGATTTATTTCGCTTCTAAGCCAAGAGGAGCAATGCTCCTATTGCTCCACACATATTTTCTACCTATATTTATAAGCTACCCTTAAAACGAGGGTATCTTCGTCTACTGGTGAATTTACATATTTTATTTATCTATACCTATATTTTTCTTATATATTTCCGATTTGTCCGCGGCCAACGGTATGCTTTCATTGCCGCGACTTAGTCGCGCCCAGCGATATGGTCTAATTGCCACGGCTTTGCTGCGGCCAGCGGTATTGTTCCATTGCCGAGGCTCTGCTGCGGACTACGGTATGGTTTCCTTGGCGCGACTTTTCCGCGAGCAGCGACATGGTCTAATTACCGCAGTTTTTCCGCAGCCAGCGGTATTGTTTTATTGCCGTATCTCTGCAGCGTATCTCTGCAAGGTATTGTTTCATTGCCGCGGCATTGTTTCATTTCATTCATTGCGCCGACTTTGTCGCTGCCAGCGGCATGGTATAATTGCCGCGGCCTGCAGTCTGCGGTCTGCTGTCCACACTAGCGTGGCCTGCGGCATGGTCTAATTGGCGCGGCCAGCTGTTATGTTTCATTGCCGCGACTCTGTCGCGGTATAGTCTAATCCAGGTGTCTCCTGATGCGAGTTACAATAAAGTGAATAGCATAAAAATATTCTTCGTACTCAAATACCTATGTATATAAATCTTCATGGCGATCGGTTGAACGGTGCACAAGTTGATATGCTGCAGCGCCATCTAGTTTCAAGTTACGACGAAGTGGACAGCATAAAAATATTCTTCTTACTCAAATACGTATGCATTAAAATTTTCATGGTGATCGGTTAAACGGTGTAGAAGTTGATGTTCTGCAGCGCCAGCTAGTGGCGAGTTACAACAAAGTGAATAGCATAAATATTCTTCCTACTCAAATACCTACGCATATAAACTTTCGTGCCGATCGGTTGAACAGTGTAGAAGTTGATGTACTACAGCGCCATCTATTGACGAGTTACAACAATGTAGATAGCATAAAAACCTTCTCCCTGAAAAAAAT
>WYDF02031982.1:0-12779 GCA_009867245.2 Adranes taylori
AAAATAATTACAAAATATATTCTTATCAATCTAAACGAATATACATATACATATGCTAATAAAATACATATCTTTGACTCTTTTGGCCCAAGTATTGCTGTTTTTAGACTTCGCACGTTGTAATTGAGTTATGCGATTCGTTGTTTTCAAACCATCATTCAACTGACAGTATCCTGAGACTTCGGTTGAGAGAAAATTGTGTACAAAATATGAAGCAAAAGTTACAATTCTTGCTTTTTCTGGACTAAGGCATATGGCTTTTTGAAACACTCCAAACCAGCTCGCTAGTACACCAAAAGCATTTTCAACATTAACTCGGGTGGAAGATAGTGTACAATTGAATTTCTCGCTAGCTGAGTCTATATTAACTTCCGGGTACGGTTTCATTAAATTAGGTTGAAAACGTCGCCATAAGATATTCTCCCGTTAATACCTACATCCACCATAATACATTTTTTGTTTGCATTTACCAGTGCCAATAAAACGATGCAGAAAAATCCTTTGTAAATAAAAAGGACGTTCCTGAGTTTAGTGGTTTCTTTATAGCGATGTGCTTACCATCGAACAGTTCAGTTCGGAAACTTATTATTTCTTACAAATTCTTTAGAAATTTTCAACCACTCATCTGGACTTGAGGGGAACATAAAATTCAAATCAACTGAATTATTAATATCAAACAACAAGATGAACAGAATATATCTTATTTCACGTGAATCGTATTTCACAACATTTTCGGGATTATGTTAATGTTTAAAATTTATCTTTTTGGAATTATTAATTGAAGTCTATCGTGAATTCAGCAAAAAATATTTTTAAAGTAACTTGACTTTTGTTTTAATCAAGCTTACCTTCATATAATCTTTCAAAGCATAGATTAACGCTTCACACGTATCCATAATGGCATAGCTAATTGTTCGTGGACCTAGCAACGCAGAAAACTTTAGATCCTCGAAACTTCTACAAGTTGCGAGATAGCGCATAGTAACTGCTAGTTTTTCTTCAACGCTCATAGCTTCTCGTATGTTTGTATCCCGGCGCTTTAAATAAGGTTCTATCATTGCTAACAGGTTATGGAACTTATTTATATCCATTCTAAAGTAATTCAGATAATCATCTTCAGCGGTTACAACAATTTCTTTCAATAACTCCACGTGAGAATAACGTTCCTTTTTGTTTAACCACTCTTTAATCCATTGCTTTCGTAAAACATTTCGTTTCGTTCCGAGAAATAATAGCAACGCTAGATATGCTTTTTCTTATTTTTCATTATCAGAACACAAAACGCATAAATATAACACACGGAACAGTGAACACAATGAAAATGAAACTAAATGGATGGCAATATTGATCAATTGAGCGTGTACGGTTGTACAAATATTGATTTTGTAAAGATAAAAAGTTATCCATTGTTGAAGTTATCCATTGTAAAATGTTTTAGGCATATACTGTAGAAAATATTATAAGAGTAAAGGAATTATAATGAAAGCCGGTTTCTTAGTTAGATTTTTATTTCTTGTATAGAAATATCTCAATTACATTTCTTAATACTTATTGGAGGCAAAACTCGTACAAAAAGAAACCATACTCAACGTTTCCGTTTACTTATAGCAACATTACACTTTACCTATCCATCGATCACTGTTTGTGGCGAAACTTTAATGAATGCATTGAACTTCTTATTAATTTGTTTTAGAATCTTTTTCGCTTTCAGTTTAAGACACTCATTAGTTGAAATCTTAATATAACTTTCACTATCGAATGTTCATCTTCTAAATACGAAATAGGTTTCTTTTACCTTCACAAAATGCATATGTTTTGATGATAAAGATCATTCTTGTGAATCGGTCAATAATGGTAATTTAATTTTCAGGTAGTAACATAGAGCAGGCCCATTCAAATGTGCATAGAAGTTAGAATGGTAAATTGACTGGTGACGAAACTAAATAAAGTGTAAAGATAGCGGATAGTCCTTATTGCGAGTGCGGCAGCATTGGCTCGTTGAAACACTTGTTCTTTGGCAGCCCGCGATTTAAAGTTGAAAGTACATGTTTTGAAGCCGACTTACACAGTGAAAAAGTTCCTTCCCCTTTTTCTATAAATCAGATATTAATCAATCCTAACCAAAGCATCTGTCGCTCCATTATAATGTTCCTTAGGAAATACAAAATGAAACTGTGATTTTGAAATCAGTCTTATATTTTTCCTTTGTGATTTCTTTACCTATTTAAACATATTACTAACACTTGAGGCCTCTTTCTGGTTTATGTAAGGGTTTGCCGAGGCCCCGGATCGAGAAGATTGTTCTCCTGTGTATCCTGGGTTAGCACTAACTACCTCTGTTATCTAACCTCTCAATCATATTAGGGATTCTTATCCTCCTTTGATATAAAAAAAAGTATTATATAGAAAAGGCACGTGTATAGTGATTGAACAGTCAAGGCAGAAGTTCTTTATTCTTCTATCGTTCGAACCTATGGAACAAAGTGATGGTTGATCGCGTCGGTGATTGGTCCTATGGACGGAAATATGCCGACGTTATAAATAAGAAAGAAAGAAATAAAGTAGCCGAAGCCGTAGCGATGTGGATAAGATGCAAGACTTCCACAGCAGAGTCCCGGGTTCGATCCCCAGCGTAAACAATGGTTTGCGTTGTTGATCGAATCTAGGCAACACACGAAACAAGGTTGGTAATTATAATTTATCATGCACATCTATAGGGGTAGCAGTAAAACTTCGGTCCAGTGTGTGCGGATTGGCACGCACTATAAAGATCTCTTTACGAGTTAATCAATAGAGGTTGGTAAAGACGAAATAAACTGATACCTTACCTATCAGCGTCGATGGCAGAGGCTCAACGTTAAAACACATAGTCGGTGATAAGCCTAGACTACAGAAATAGGCCGACTATAAATAAGTATACAAGAACCAAATAAAGTAGATGCTTGTAGTTTTTACAACTATTGAATAAATTTTGTGAAGTTTATGTTTATAAAAAATGTTTAATAACCGTATTTAATTAATTTAAACTATTAACATGTTTTCTATATGTAAACAAAGTCACCCGGCAACTTGTGTAGAGCATGCAATAAGTTGTTACTTTCTTAATAAGGCTGAAAAATGTTTACTAACAGCGGGTTCAAATATATTAAAAGTATTTCGATTGGTTCCTGATCCTGAGATTAAACCTAAGTTGGAAAGAATTTCGGGTAAAGTCAAATTCTATATCTTAAAAAAACTTACATTAAATTTGATTTGATATTAGTATTAAGATTTTTTCGTAACAAAAAGGAAATTGCTATGTATCTGAATTATTATTAATAACTTAAGATGATCGATGCCTTAAAGATAATCTTATTACTTAAGTAAACATAAGTGGGCATTAAGAAAAGAATTTGTATAGTCCCAGCGTAATCTTGAATTTTTTATATCGAATTTTTTCATTCTGTTTGTGGTTAATAGTAAATCATCTTTATTTTATAAGATAAGATGAACACAGTAGGTTGTATGCCATTTTGGTAGAAAGTTTAAGGAATGTTCTATTATGTGTTACCTGTAAACCAAACTGCAAGTGCTTTGATGTGAAATGCTTCTGTATCGTTATTCATGTTTTGATAGGATCAATTAATACTTATCGACTTTAAATTATATTAAATTGAACTTAAATTATATTTACTAGATGCCTATGTCATATCTAAGTGGGTCTAAGCTATGTCTTCACCAGGCTATTGCTACTATAGCAACGACACGTTCAGTTATTATTTTGATATGTTACTATCAAGAAAGAGTTTAAATAATTGAAGCTTGACCAGATATTCTATAAATGCATAATGTGATAAGTTTGCAAGAAATATATTAATTTGACATTGTTATGGTCATACTATGCGCGTGAAACGGTAAACTTGCTTGCCTTAAGCACATAGTACTTGAACATACTCTGCAGTGGAGGGTCTATGAGGGACTATAGAGACTCGCGCCTGACTGGAGTCAGTCGGTATATACTTTATAAGTTGAGCTCTCCCCTCTCCTTAAACCAAAATAGAAATGGTTAGATAAAGTACTGTAAGACAATGTGGAAACAAAATTAACTTCTATACTCACGCTCAGTCAAGTTTTTCATTGAAAATTAGGTTGTTTTATAATAATTAAAATGAAATTCAAGAGTGATATAAAGGTCAATAAAATCCTGTAATACTCAAATAAGCATATTTTATCTTTCTAATTATGTTGATGGTTATTTCGTTTTTAGACAAGCGGCCACCGAAATGTAAGCTAGAATGTGTAACACAATACACTTTATTTGGAAACATCGTTTGCATGCAGAGTGTTAATTTAGCAAATTCGTCGCGCGATGCAGTACTTTTAGCATTTCAAGATGCAAAACTTTCAATTGTCGAATATGATCCCGAGACACACGATCTAAAAACATTAAGTTTGCATTATTTTGAAGAAGATGACATAAAGGATGGATGGACATATCATCATCACGTACCGATAGTTCGAGCAGATCCTGAAAATCGTTGCGCAGTTATGACTGTGTTTGGCAAGAAATTAGTTGTTTTGCCATTCAGACGTGAAAGTTCTCTTGATGATGGTGATGGATCCGAAATGAAACCAATGTCCGGCGGTTCATCCGGATCTAAAGCCTTAATTTTAGCTTCATATATGATCCAGTTGAAGGATTTTAGTGAAAAAGTGGATAATGTAATTGATATTCAATTTCTTCATGGTTATTATGAACCAACATTACTCTTATTATACGAACCATTAAGAACATTTTCAGGGTAAGTATGGCTTATTTTTGCATTCTGTAATTATTTTAATATTGCTATAGGTCTACTTGTTCTGTTTAGTTTTAGAGTGTGTACGTTTTAATTTAAATGTTTAACATTTTAATTAAATAAATTTCAGACGTGTTGCCGTGCGAACCGATACGTGTGCAATGGCCGCTATTTCATTAAATTTACAGGAAAGAGTACATCCGGTCATATGGAATGTAAACAATTTACCTTTTGATTGTACTCGAGCTGTACCTATAAAAAAGCCCCTTGGTGGCACGCTGATATTTGCCGTCAATTCTTTGATCTATTTGAATCAAAGTATTCCACCATACGGTGTGTCTTTAAATAGTATTGCCGATACGTCTACAAGTTTTCCATTGAGTAAGTCAAAATTTCTCTTTTAAAAACAATTATTGTTTGTTTATCACTATTTACAAATAATAAATGTATAATTATTTAAAAAAATGCCCAAGACAAAAGTAATGTATATGTTACTCTTGTTTTTCCTCTGTCCTTTGTTTTGATCTTTTCCCTTCTTATGTCCATCTTCTTTACGTTTGCATGTATTTTTCTTGTCTTCTTTCTTTTTCAATTGTCGCCATACCCCTTTTACATTTTAATTAATTTACATACCATAATGAAGGTGGCAAAAGTAACATTTGCTTCTTTTTTATTTTATTATTACCTTTTCTAATTTCTACTAAAGTTTTTGAAAATTTACAGGAGTATTATTGTGGTTTTTATCAGTTAATTGAAGTGTTTTATTAAATGTATTTAGGAAAAGTTCTAATTTAACGCAGGGTTGCAAGTGTTACAGGTGTCTTGTCTTCGCTCCATATGAAAGTACTGAGAAAGTATTATACACTATTCGACAATTTTGCATGGTTTGTTTTTTACCAAAATGAAAACAGTTATCGTTTATAAATTTGATAAGTTATAATTCGATAAGTGAAATAATAATAATGGGAGAAAACAATTAAAGTAACACTGTCCTTATTGTTAATGCTGCTATCGATTCATCGTCGTTGTTTACGATCCTAGTCTTATAAATCACGTGATTGGCCGGTTAAAACCATTTACATTCAACGGCCCCATCTTGTACGAGGGGACGTTGGGAGTAGTTCGTATTGCATTGTGTGTTTTAGAAATCTTACTTAATTAGTCACTTGCTGCATTAGTGATTTTGCACATGCTACATAAGTTTTGTGACCCATTTAATGTGCAGAATATAAATCGCTCCTATATAAATTCACCGGACAATTGTTGTTATATATGCGCTCATAATGATTTACGGATCTAGGAAGCGGCCATTGAGCTTCTGCAGTGAAAAAGGTACATATACTGTGCTTTGAATCTCGCGTGGAGACCAAAATAAATCATAGGCTCTTCATGTTTGTTTTACTAAATGAAACAATAATAGAGGAGAAATACTCAATTCTGCTAAGGCTTTTCTGGCGTACTCTTGTGTGAGTAAAGCTTAGCAACAAGTTGTTTAGAATTTTCTCTTTTAGATCGAGCAGTTTTTGGACATTGAGGTATTAAGATCTTACCAAGAAGCTTAGGATATTAAGAAATTTACTAAATTTGTTACGAATGCGGTAAATATTTTATCTAATATTTACCTGTTTGATGAACAGATTTTATCTAATATCTGAGAGTTGGGTATAAAATAATGTAACCCATTTTCTTCTAACTGTTTCAGCATTTCAAACTTTCTTTTAAGTCTTGTTTACTATTTATTTTCTTGCACCGTGTTTTAATAATTACAGGTATTAAGTATTTTATCATTATTTGGATGGGGTCTTTAATTATTACTTATCAATTTTATATTTATTTTGGCAAACGCCAAATACAACGGATGGACATCCGGTGAAAACTATTCAGGTGACACTACAGTTAAAACCAACAAGATGCTAGACATCTATTAGTAGCCCTATTTAGTATATTCTGTTGTGTGGAATTAAGATTAATATGTTGTCCGTTTACGTAAGTTAATAAGGGTGATCCGTCAAAACAGCCCAGACAAAATAGCTTGGCGACAAAATAAGCCCGATGTTATTGATAGATAATACAGGAATTTCCATAAAAAAATGGTGCAATTCTCTATCAATCTATGATCTGTAAGATTTTACGAGTCTGTAAGAAAATTGCAATTCTGTGAGCAACTATAGCACTATATCCTGTAAGCTTACAGCTTGATACACAGAAATGGACCATAAATAATAATTTTAACTAAGTAGGAACTAATTAAATTTGTATAATACACTCATTTATTACACGCACGGGGTGTGGCAATATTAATAATACATGAAATACAATTAATAGATTAAATAATAATATTAACTAAGGACATAAGTTAAGTGCTATATGCTTAAATTGTGAAAAATTGTGCTGAGATAATAACATTTGCATAATTTTCTCTAACTGATTTCAATCTTCAATTTAACTCTACATATTTGGTTTTGGATGCTTCTGTTCCTGTAAAACCTGTGCTGGACCGCTCATTTTCAATTCCACTCGATCTTGCTCCAATCTCAGTTGGTATACTAATTTTAAAATGGGAGGATGAAGGCAATCAATGGTTGTTGAAATGCGCGATGCCTTCCCTCAACTGAATTGATTGTCCGAGACAGATTGTTAGCAAAGCCGCACATATTCCAAATGGAAATTCCAAATCGCGGTTCAGTACGACGGTTTCTTCGATTAAGTCCTACATAATTATATTCCTACGCTACACTATTTAAGTCCTACACTATTTGGATCGATGGCATCTGGGCACTCGTCTACTAATTCTTCAAAGACAGTTATGATGTCTTCAGTGGGAATAAAACTCAAGACCAGAAGAATTTTAATATGTACTCTACATTCTCGTCATTTATGTAATCATTTGTACGAAAACGTCCTTTTCCTAGTCAGAAAGCACACTGATGGGGGTTTAAGTTTCGTTCAATTCAACGATGTTTTGAAAACTCGCACATAACTGTTTTCTATTTTAGTTTGAGCAATACATATACCATAGGTACTGTGCCTTGATTTTTAATTAACGCATGTATTGTAAATAACTGGAAGAACAATTCCGGCGCAACTTTAAATGTGCCGTCTACCATCCAGTGACGATGTTCTTATAAAACCCTCAAATTTGCTGCGTTCCCAAATACGAAAATCCTGACAAGATCTTTTGCTCCGGAATCTCACAAAACAAACTTTTCGCCTCTTGTCGTATTTTGTAGCAGGTTTGGAATAACTATATCCGCGATGCGATGTATCATTGGATATGGGTGCTTTGCTGCTTGTTGCACTCTTGTGCGTGGCAGTGATTAGAGATGATTATGGAAACCTCGTCGGCAACCCTAATGTGCCATTTGTACTTTGATTCTGTACATCTCCAGATCGGACATCCGTTGTCATGGACTCTGGGTTTTCGATAACGATAGCCATCATTTAACAAAATGTCACCGCCTTTTTGCGAAGTAAGTTTTTCCATGTCGTAAGTTTGAGAACAAATTAAAACTTAGGTTTTGAATAAATTAAGAGTTAGGTTATGTTTGGGTCCAGCTACCGACATCCTTTTAAAGTATTTGTTTTGTCGGTGAGCTATTTTGTGAGAGGCTATTTTGTCGGCTATTTTGTCGGCTATTTCATCAGTGTTATTATATCGGGACTGCTTTGTCTTGGGCTATTTTGTCGGGGTACGGTTAATAAGACCACAATGATGTAATTTATGCTGTTGGTTAAAACTAAATAAATATACTTCAACATTTCCAATAACATTTATTTACAACCAATCTGTTATTCTTTGTTTCAGAACCACAGGAAGATTTAAAATTAAGTTTAGACTGCGCTCAAGTTGGGTTTTTAGAAGATGACACTTTAGTTTTATCACTTAAAGGTGGTGAATTGTACGTGTTGACATTGCTAGCAGATAGTATGCGTTATGTAAGAAATTTCCACTTCGAGAAATCGGCGGCTAGTGTTTTAACAACTTGCGTAAGGATTTTGATTATTATCGTCTTTCATATACGATAAATGTCCTTTGTACGTAAATATATATGAAAGATATTGAATTTACAAAGTTTCAATTCTATTAGTTCAGTTAAATATATTCAGCTTCAATCTGAAGCAATGTTTGAAGATATCTCAATAAATAATGCGCATTTTAAAAATGTCTGCGTGCGTATGTTTCTATGAATGTATAGTTCGAATGAACATTTTCGAACCTACATAACCGACTTTAATTGATTTGACCGATTTCAGATTTTTAGGGTTCTTGAAAATATGAGCCCGATTGATTCAAAATACGTCATTTTTTGTAAATAACGTCATTAGTTTTTTTTTTTAATTTTGGTTAAGTGGAGTTAAATAACTTTTCTTTTTTAACTTTGTTAAAAACTGTAACATTTTAATAGTTTTACATTTTCACTCCTAATTTATTTTTTTATCATTATTTTTATTTGTAATAATGTTATCTTAAGTTTTAATTTTATAATAAATTAAAATTTTTCAAAACTACTTCTTTAGTGGTGATAAAATCTTGTTCTATACTTTAGCCTTAAGAAATGCGCTCAAGGTTCTGAGAAAGGGGTCATTGTTTCCCGGAAACATGTCAAACAAACATTGTTGGCCCCAGTAACTGGAGGTACCTAGGATTTTATTTTAAATGAATCAATATGAAATATACTTTAAACTGTTTTCATTAACTGAAGTATTTAAAGTCAAGGAACATTTCAAGTAAATTTTATGATTTCATTTTCCGAACAAATAAAATGAAATACAATTAAAACGGTTTTATTGTATGAAACATTTCAAAACAAGGAACAATACAAAGTCCCAAGTCCCAATAGCTCAGTGATCGCCAAAGTGGTCCCTGGGGCATCGACCCCTGTGGGTCGATATGATATAATTATTGACAACAGCCGTGTCTCACCTCACAAACGTTTGTTATAGAATTTAATCTTGTTAAAGCGGGATCGTCATTATGTTATTAAATACCATACTGCATTTATTTTATTGATTGTAATATCTAATGCTGTGCATGAGATTCAGGGGTGGGTAAGAAAGTTGCTGATTTCTATTAATGTACACAAATTTATATCTCTAGGTAAACACATATGTGTACGCAATAACTAAATAAAATAATTATAATGTTTATTATTCCTAATATTTATTATATATAGAATGAGTCAATTCGCGATTTTAATTGACAGACAGCGATAATTGAATGGACTTTGGACCACTTGGTTTTAATTTAATTTAAATGTGGAGCAGTGAGACGTACTTCAAAGATTGCAAAGCTCCTTCCAGTATCTTATTTAGCCTAGAAGCAAATAATTCAGATGCTTCGTTTGAGAAATTTAACACTTATCATTTTACTTGTATTGAATAGTTATGAAACGGTAAGAACTTGAGCATGCTTGCTTAAATAGTTAGTATCGCTTTCTTGGACCGTAACATAATTAAGGTTTTGGGTATTCTTCAACAGATTTTATACCCAACTTAATCTGAAGATTTTATCTCCAAACTATTGTATTATTATATGAAATTATGGAGTTTATTATTTTAAGTTAAAGTTTTGTTCAGAATAATTACAGAAAAATTTCCGCAAATAATTACAGTACAAAGATGAAAAACATATTTAATAATAAGGTAATTTTAATTTTAGTTATGTATATGCGAGAGTAATTTCCTTTTTCTTGGTTCTCGTTTGGGCAATTCATTACTACTTCGATACACGGAAAAGGAAGATTCGCAAGTAATAACATTGGATGATGATCTAAATGAAAGTCCTATGAAACGACAAAAGATTGGCATTAATGAACCGGAACGAATTTTAGATAGTTTAAATGATTGTATGGCTAGTGATGTGTTGGATATTCGAGATCCTGAAGAATTGGAGGTGTATGGACATCAAGCACAAGCTAGTTTACAAATTACTTGCTATATATTTGAGGTGAATTTTTATTTTAAGTTTGTTTTTCATTATTCTACAATTTCTAAGATAGAAGTTTGCGAAATATACGAAGGATCTAATTGTTAAGCTACATCATAGCAGTCAGAAATATAAGCCAACGTTTGGAAAAGAGAATGCAATTTCTGCGCAGAATTCATGTAGAACTTAGTGTAAAGTTCTAAGCTATTTCTTAATATTCCCTTTCGCAAACTGAATACTCAAACAATTACAGCGACATATTCAAATTAAAAGCAAAATTAATTTTACTTTCAGCAGCACATTTTCAGCGTGCCTCTACTGTACAAAGCTGAGGAAATGGCTTCATAAATGATTACTTTCTTCAACGTCAGAATCGTCTCGTGCTATTGGCTAAAACTGCCGCTAACTTTAATTGTAGTATTCGGTTTACACATAATTTTTATGTATAAAATCCTGGATTCATCTCAACTTCGAACTTTTAAATTAACTGATAGTTCACCTTTGTTGGACCTGGTGTTTAAAGTACAAATATTGTCATTAGAGAACACATATCATATATTTTTCTTTTTTTTTTGGGACCTTTAAACTCATTAGAGACAGCAGTTACCAGTGGTAGTGTTAGGTTCAATTCACGTGTTAGGTTTTCTTCCCTTTTTCCTGAAGTGTGCGGTGGATGTATAATTTTAGAATAGATTATCTTTGCCCCACCCGTTTGTAATCTGGATTACAGGATATGACTACCGTTTTTCTACCCCATTTTTAGTTCCTATCTTCATTTTCATACATATGTTGTTTTTTCATTTTACGTATGTTGCATATATTAATTTTTAATGTGGATCATAGCAACTTTGGTTATTGTCTACTTCTTTAATTTGCCTCTTTCGTGTTTAATTTGTCCGTCGCTGTTGTGTTAAATGCCGTTCAGGTTTCTCTATTAAGATTTTATCAATCATATTTTCTGGGGCCATTTCTAGCGATTGCCGCGTCTAGTCGAAGTTGTTCAACTTCTATGTATTTGATCACGATCGCGAGATTGCGTATGCGTTGAAGTGAACTGTTCTAAGCAAACTAAACTCGAGAATCACATCGTGGACGAGATTCAAGAGCAAGGCTTTCAGTAGGGACGCCTGTTGTCATACCTAATCTGTGAGTCTCCTTCGTCCATTTAGACGTGTCCCTACAGTAGTCTTTTATCACTCGAATAAGATATATGGGTATCTCCTTGACATCGCTTTCATTATTCAGATTGCAGAATCTGCAATCTAAATACTTTCTAAATTTTTCAGCCAGTGATAATTTATTTTTACTCAACAATATATTTTCAACTACAATTAATATCTTTCAGGTATGTGATAGTTTATTGAATATAGGCCCATGCGGTAATCTATCCATTGGTGAGCCGGCGTTTTTAAGCGAAGAGTTTGCAAATAATTTGGATCTTGATTTGGAATTAGTAACAACTTCAGGTTATAGTAAAAATGGAGCTCTGTGCGTATTGCAGAGAACAATGAAACCTCAGATCGTTACAACTTTTTCACTTCCGGGCTGTTGCAATATGTGGACAGTGTTCGGTACTGATGAAAATCATGCATTTTTAATTTTAAGTCAAGAAGATAGCAGCATGGTGAGTTTAATAAATATTTCTATCAGTTTCAAGCATTTTTTATGCAGCTAGTATTTACTGTAGATTTAAATGTGATTACTTATAATTAAGCTATTGTAAAGTTTAGGTTCCATTAAAGCAAAACGTTTCCTATTGGTTGAACAAATAACTCAAATACCTCAATCAAACCTCTTAAACCGCAAACAGTTTTGCCAGATTTATGGACGCTAAGTTGTAGTAACTTAGGTGGCATTCTTTGCAAAAGTATTTTCTTCGTTTTTGACGCAAAAAGTACCTAAGTCACAATGTTGACTTATAGAGTGTAAAATATCCAAGTCATGTAGTTTTAAACGAGTTATAAGAATAATAATAATAATAATAATTGATATTGTGTTAAACCTGATATTGTGTTATTAGATTCCACTAAGCGGGAGATGTTCCTTATAGAATTTTCTAGCCTCGCTGATAAAAA
>WYDF02031993.1:0-12779 GCA_009867245.2 Adranes taylori
ACCTGTATCCAGTTCGTTACTGTTTTCTTGATGTCATCGGTTCATCTTGTTGGAGGCCGTCCCCGGTTTCTATATGCATGTATTCGGGGTCTCCACTCCAAAATTCTCTTTGTCCATCGGTCATCACTCGTTCTCGCTACATGACCCTGTCACTACCGCTTATAAAAATTATGACAATAGTGGTGTGCGCGAACTATCTAGTCTAGTTGAGAAATGAACGACTGAAGTGTGAAATCTCAGAAAACGCGTAAGTCGGGATCAAATACCACGATGATGTCGTGTTTATTTACATTCATGAAATCGTTCGAGTAGTAATTCCGGGCGTACCGATTCCAACAATGCCATCGCAAATTTGGTGATACAGCCACCAAGAGTCGTCAGCCATGTAAGTTTCACAAATCGGAAAACTACGTAGTCAGACACACATAACCGGATGTCTCGCCGCTTATTATGGTAAAATTCAATCGTACTCTAACTATTAATTTAGGATTACTTGGCCTTTTATAATTGCTCTTGTCAATAAGCCAATAAGTGGTGCTGATTTCATGTTTTTATTTTAATTTCATAGGGACGACGCTGAATAGGTAGGTCTCATTTTCTAGTTCACTCTCCTGTTGTGAAGGCAACTACGTCAACAGCGCACATGTGAAATTTTAAAGAAATACATATTTGGAAATTGTTTTCTAGAGAAATTTCTACAAATAACTCGACCGCCTCTATTTGATAAAGCAATGAGTTGTAACGTGTCGCTTTATATCAAAACAACCGGCCGTTTGGAGTTTGCCTAGCCCCGTACATTATCGCCGGAACGGTATATAAAAACCAAACAAGCATTTCAGGTAATGCTTGATAAAATTATATGTCGCCTATAAAAATAACTACGTGGGCCAACCGCTTTATTTAGTTCCAAAGACAGATAGAAGTTGACATCCATATGGAGACTACCGTCGAATCAATGCTATCATAAAACCAGGTAAGTATCTTATACCATTCATGCAAGATTTTGTATTCATTTTAGAAGGTACAGGCATTTATACAGAATTAGATTTAATTCGCGCATATGACCCGTAAACGAGCACGATATCGAAAAAATAGTTATAGTGACACCTTTAGGATTGTTTGAATTTCTGGTAATGATATTTGAGCTGAGAAATGCAGCGCGGACTTTCCAACGTTTCATGAACGAGATACTTAAAAATTAAACGTTTTGACTCTGTCAGATCTTTTAAATTTTATGTGTTCATAACTATTTGCCCTAGTTTTACAGCTTCGTCAAAATTTACATGCTTATCAGCTTCAAGCCCACTTCTGCAAGACCTCTTCCATGAGTTAACCCACCACTGGTTTGCACAGGGCGCATTAGTACCTCTTCAATTGTCCTATTTTCTAACTGTTCATATATCCCGTCCTTTTTATCCAAACTTATTTTGTTTATAGTTCGTAATCCATGGGTAACACGAACTATATAACCATCACCTACCAAGCCTCTGATAGCCAATTGATAGCCACACCTGTTATTGCTTCACTACTTACTACATATATCTAAAGAACCGATTAGTAGTAATAACACTATTGATGAGGATACTGAAGTTATGGAATATTTAAAAATGTGGATGATTGATAATTTTTTAGAAATAAAGGACCGAAATGTGGAGTATATGCTGGAAGAGGATCTAATAAATTCCAACGAAATATTGAAAGATGTTCAAATACAAAATGCCACTACCGGCCAAGTATCAAATGAAGCCGCAGCAGAGTCTTAAAAGCTAGAATTGAAAGATTTTCCGTGAAATGTAAACAAGTACAGCAACAACTGGATTAGTACATTGTAACAAAAATCTCTTATCAGAATTCAGTAAACTTAAAATCTAAACAAAGCATTTAAACTGGACCATATCAATCAATTACGAGCGCATGAATACCATTAACAACCTTTGCAAATACGAGAAGGATATTTAGATGTATAATACTACATATTGTACAATTATATTACTAAAGAATACATAAGCTCAAAATAAATCTGTGTTCTATTTTATAATGCTTATTAACTGATAAATATAGGAATTATGTATAGAGAAATGGGGCGTAAATTCCGCGCTACCTTAAGCAGATGGTAATTGTAGCGAGAGATATAGATACTAAAATCCTATATATAAGGCATCGGATTATGCCTTATAAGCCTATATATAAGGCATGGTATAAGGCATGCTAAAAATAGAATACCTAGGGCAGATTGTAGATGAACCGGAATAGAGATATTTGAAATTTTTATGGTTCAATGAGATGTATAGATTTAAATAAACACAAATAATGTAGAGTAAAATAATGTACGTGTTTCAAAGTAAATATATTAGTATATAATAATAATAACACTAACTTGCAATAAATTAGATTTATTTATAAAACTATGATGTTCATTGTCAAATCCTAACCATTTGACCAACAGTTTCTCGGCCTTTTGCCATAGTACTTTCTCAAGAAGATATGTGTCTGTCTGTATGGCTGTTTCAATTCCTCAGTATAGAATGCCCCCAATATCGGCTTCGTATTCAAATCTTGAAGCAGATTTACCGTCGGATAAGATAATTTTACTTTAACAATAGTCAATAGTTCTGTAGACCAGTTCGGAGTGTAGCCTTTTTCAAATGATATTTTCGGCTTAGAGACACGTACAGTATTACCAATTTAA
This sequence comes from Adranes taylori, assembly GCA_009867245.2. Taxonomy (NCBI): domain Eukaryota; kingdom Metazoa; phylum Arthropoda; class Insecta; order Coleoptera; family Staphylinidae; genus Adranes; species Adranes taylori. The sequence continues at coordinate 2,690 of WYDF02031993.1, forward strand.
AAATTTTGTTTTCCAGCCACCTTGATATATGAGTATACCTATATAAAAGAGTTTTTCATATTTTTTAGTATCAGCCACAGGCTGCATTCCTCTTGTTCGATGCTCACTATTATTGTATTCCACGGTTAATGATTGCACAACACCCAACAATTTGTATAAAACCATGCAGTCTAAAGTGTTTATAGCTTTTCTTTAAGTGTTCGTATATCGCGTTCTGCTATAGAAGCGTTTTTCATGCTATATACCGAGTATAAATAAATACCATAGTCTTTTAACAATTTCTTGAAATTTTCATTATGGTATTCCATGCCATTATCAGTTTGTAAATTTTTCTGGATGCGAGTCGAGCCAGCCCAATATAGTATGTGGTTGAACACCATAAAATTTGTTGAACAACATAAAATTTGTGATAAAAATAAATAAGAAAAAACTTTCTAGCTGAAGCGGTTCCCAAATTAGGGTGATTTAAAGAATGATTGCTCTTCTACAGTACTTCCGATTTTCCGGACGAAGCCAATGAGTGACTTTCTGGAATTTTTACGATTTGATACAACAAATTACGCTCTATATAGCCCAACAGAAATGTATAAGTAATGATTTTTTTCACAGTAGCCTATGTAACTGAATGTAACAAAGTGATCGATAATGGTTCCTCCTCCATTCTAGGTTGTTCTTGTGATATTTTAAAATATAGTCTGTTGATTATGTAACATCCGTTACTTCTTATCATGTTCATGTACTCAAATGCATTGTCATTCAATAAACTGATTTGACATCTCTTAAAAATAGTAAATTTTTGATATTTTGCAGTATATTTTCGCTAATTTGTAGTTTTTTCTATTAATCTGTGGTGGTACTATTAATCTGTGGACTTCTATCTTTCCTAATTAATTTATAATTCTTCTGATATTCGAATATTTTACCTTTACGTTGTTGTTTTCAAACATTATTTTTGATAAGAATTCAAGTTGGTGCAATTATCATCCATCCAGTTTTTATATTCCCCTATTTTTTTATTCTCAATGTCGATGACTACATGTGGTGTATGAATCAAAGCAAACAAAAACTAAAACTAATAAAACTCTTGTTAGTGTAGCTGAAAAAAAAACTTATCTACTTATCCTACATCAAATGGAACTAGAATGTTTAATTAATTTAGTAAAAATAATAAAAAAAATCCCTATGACTTTTTTATTTGTATCTAATCATAATAAATCTGTAAATAACTTAACTTGAAATATTATAAGATACAAGCACTAACATTTTATCGTAATTAATTCGGATATATACTAAGAGATAAGGTCGAGAATTCTTTGAAATAAAATATTCTTCTAATGTTTTCGTCTTCCTAATTTTTTTTCATCATACCGGGTTTCTTAATCTGTACTAATTAGATGGAACAAAGATAGCGATTAATTTTTTTCCAGCTCGCGTTGTTTTTCCAACTCAGCGATTTTCCTGTATTAATTTTTCTTTTCTTATTCAGTTAAGAGGATTTTTTAATTTTCCATTAAGACTTCTGACTATTTCCAGTAAACATAAAAAGATCATTTAGTAAATGAGAGTATTTAACTAGTAAATAGTACACGACAATTATTTTATATAGGTTAAAATTACATTCAGATCCTTAGGATTATAAGTACAACATATATGCAAATTATTGTCTTAATTAGCTTAGTTTTTTGCAAGTATATTTTTTTATTTTAGAGCTTTGTAAACATTTTATTGTTATACACTCAAATTTCCTTGTAACTTAATAAATGATTACTTATTTCGTTAATAAATTACCACTAATATTGTTGCTATAGTTCTAACCCTTTGACTGCCAAGCCAATTTTATAAAATTACAAGCAGTGCCGATGAGGCAACCAAGTTTACAAAAAGAAGAGCAGAACAATGATATATACTAAAATTTATTTACAACAATAGAAAAGAAGCTATTCTCGAAACAACAGAATTTCTTGTTGTGGTATAATCTGTTGGGTACCCATTCCGTAAAAGTTATGTGGCATAAAGAGTTGTTTGATCATCAGTTTCCTCAAATATATGATCGTCCATCAGACACGAAAAAAATCAATTGCCGCACTTCCAGACAAAGTATGTTAAATATGGTTTGTTCATTTGAACTAAAACTAAAATTGCTTTGTGCTCCAGTGCAGGAAGTTCATGTATTTATTTAGTCCATACAGTAAATTATTCGTTGCTTTGTCAGTTTCTGAATAGGAATCACTAAATACAAATCTGTAACTCTTCTAACTTTTAATGGAACTTTATCATTGCTATCTTTGTTATAAACTGCTCTATAACTTCCAGAAGTTGAACTACCAGAGTTCCACGATAAATATCACTTAAATCACACTCGTCAGATGAGGGAGAAATTGGATAATTATCCGTAAGGATAAATGATCTACAGTTTATGGTTTGTACGAGGGTGGTTTAACATAAATCTAGCCTTCGATAGATGGAGTTACGTGACAACGAACGCCATATTCGTTTTGACATCTGCCGTCCAACATATAGCGTCTATCAAACTTGAAGCAAAAAGAACAATTAGTTTGGTGTTTACATCCGTCGCAAGCAAGTAAATTTTGTGTTTTGTGAAAAATAAAAAAAGTCGAATATCGTTCAATGATTAAGTTCCTTCACAAGAAAGGGGAAAACAATGTAGAAATCAAAACCGAACTGGATGCATATTACGGCGAGCCTGTACCGTCCCTGGCAATAGCTAAATTTTAGAAAGTTGAATTGAGTCGTGAAGATAAAGACAACTCAATCAACCGGTAAATTGATGGCGATTTTAGGAGATGCGAAAGGCATTATTCTTATATATTACTTGGCAAAGAATTAAACTATAACTGGCGATTACTACAAAGCATTATTGGAAAGTTAAGACACCCAATTGAAGAATAACGCCCTGGTTTGGCTTGCAAAAAAGTTCTCTTCCATCATGGCAACGCACCCAGAGCGGCCGTCTGTATTGCAAGCAAAGTTGAACCATCGTAGGCCCTTGAGACTTCTTCCTGTTCCCGAACCTGAACAAATGGCTCAAAGGAGGCCGTTTGGCAACCAACGGTGAAGTGATAGCCGAAGCTTCCCACTATTTTGAAGAGCTCGAGCAAACTTACTTGTCAGAAGACATGAAGAAGTTCTAAAGTCGGTTTGAGTGTGTGTAGCCTAAAAATCGGACTATGTTGAAAAATAAATGATAAAAAATAAGAAATCGTGCTTTTTATTACTTTTGCTAGATTTTCGTCAAACCACCCTCGTACCTTGAAAATTTAATTGTCATTGCCAATAGAGTGACATAGCCTGATGCGACAGTGAAAGCATATGCAGCTCATAAATTTTTTGAGTATGTGGTATGTTCAAAAAATAACGGTTTTCAGTTATTTAGAAGCAACAAAGGTTTTGCTGTGTTATATTGGCTTTTCAGGTTTAGCAGGTTTATCTTGAGTAGACGTTTTGCTGGGACATTATTTCAACGGCTAAACTTGACCAATTGCGTTCACGGGGTGTTACTGTAACTGATATTGAGCTCCTTTACTGTCTCATTCACTAGAATATATATAATGCTAAGTTATGTTTACGGAATTCGTTTTAGTTGCTCAGCAGCAGTAACACTTGCGTTCACGGGGTGTAATTCTAACTGATAGTGATCGCCTTACGGTTTCAGTTATGGAGTGAATAACTCTATGAGGTTAGTTTTATTCACTCGGTAAACATAGTACTTGCGTTCAAGGAATTTTGTGGTGGCCTATTGTGATTTCCTAAGACTCGTACCTTGTCCGTTATACATGTCGTGCATTTGGATTCAGCCCCGCCCTCTCATTGTATTATTGACTGGTTGTGCATGGTTTCCGCATTATTGCTGCCCGATTATTTTATCACCGCATTTATGATTGCACCGCCTTGATTTTTGTTTTGCTTTCGCTAATAATATACCTTTGTACTCTTTTATTTGCATTGTTTAAATATTGTTTTGATAAAATCGATATCGTTTATTTAACCGCCATTATTCCGTCACTGATTTAATTTTACATCGATTCTTTTGTTTAGCATTGACATGCAGTTGTGCGAATATATTTCTTTTTCTGTTTAAAATGTATAGAAGTCCAATAGACATATTTTTGTTAAATCATTAATGTTGTTTTACTAATTAGCAGTAGGAATCTTTTTCAGCTGCCCACAAGAACACGAATCTTTGGAATCTCAGAAGAATAGTAACTATAAATAAGTCACTGAGTACCGGAGGAACAACAAGATCAGGTTACAGGGTAAGGTGTAAAAGTTGTCAACATCTCAATGCCTATTTCGTCTTTTAGTCACAGTTTAAGAATAAATAAATCTTTGATTTTAATAAGTGTACCCCTTAAACTGTCTAAAATATTTGGCTCGATTAACTACAATTTTGAATATATTTTGCTGATTTTTCCAGAGTATTCGAATCTGTTAGCAGGGTGCGGCGAGTGATATCATGGTAATTGTTTAAAACTAGATATATTTTGACTATTTTGTTAGTTTCCTTACACCATATGAATCCATTGTTCTTAATTTGTATACTGCTTATAGCAACAGTTATTTACATTTGAGGATCAAATTGCAACTGAAAACTGGCAGTAGATTTGATAGTGCTGCTCTAGTCCGGTTGGTATTATACTTGTATTCGTTTCGAGTTTCCGATTCATCACCTACTTACTCAGTTATCGATCACAATTCTATAATAAAGTATCGCTTTCAGCTTTAGAGCTATGAGTTTTCATTTATAATAGGATTATGTTTAAGCTTAGGTACCAAAAACCAACGTCTGCGTACACATAAGAGTAAGATTTGTATTGGTCATTCATTTGTCAGAAAGCATTGTTCAGAAAGTATTGTTCAGCATTTTATAGCTACTTAAATCCAGCAATTTACTTACGTACTTTATTAACATTATATTCCACATTAATATTATTCCTATAAAAAAATTTAATATTAGTTTTATTTTAACTAAAAATTAACAAACGAATCATCGTATAAGCTTGTTATATTTTGTTGAGTTCTAAATGCAATAAAAGCATTAATTTTTTTAAACTTCTTTTTACGTACAAATCGTAATATATCCATATAAATACGTTTTGCCTTCAAACTTTTATTCCAATAATACGGCTAAAAACTTTTCAAAGCGGTTTAGTACAAGTTCTTAGGAGCGAAAGACAAAGAGGAAACCATATAGGAAGAATAGTAGAGTGCAACGTGGCAGCAGCATTATTGTAAATCGCGTTAAACAGAAAAAAGGAGGAGTCTTGCTAGGAACACATAAAACCCAAAAGAGGCGTACATAATTTGAACGCGACGATTCGGAAAACTTTAATATTACGTTCTTAACTCTCGAAAAACTTTTGATATCTCTAAACTATTTATTTTAAACATTTAGTTTTAGTTTATTAGATGTAATAAAAAGATTATTCTGAGAACTTCAGTTTTCAAAACGATTATGGGTAATTTGTAGAAATATTTTTGATTGTAGTAACCCTCGTCATTTTCTGGGTATAACAAAATGTTACTATTTTATAAAATATTCTCGTAAACACAAACAAAACTATCATGGGTACAATTGTCTTAAAAAGATGCTATATCGTAACGTGGAGATTTGTCCACGTTCCTAGTTAGGTTGATGTAGAAGGTTTGAGCATTACTATAGATCTATTTTGTGATCAAAGTAAGAAGATAAATATTAATTATTGATTATACCCTATGCTAATTAATTACATCTTAAGCAAATCAGTTGTACATATAAGCTAAGCATGGGAACAAAGTCTCTTGATCGATGTCACACATGTGTTATATAAAATATTCTAGAATCTGCTAATGGGATACAAATTAATCATAACTAAAAGTATGTATATTGATATGTGGAAGGAGACCTGAGATGTATAAAAACGGTTCACCCACAGCAGGATAATAAAATCTGAGCGTCTGCCGAACGTCAAAATGCTGAAATAAGTAGCGAAATAATAAGCCGAAGTAAAATAATATTAGAATAATAATTAAACAAAAAATGATGTCAAGTCTAATTAAAGTATGATCATACATTTATTTAGTATATTATTATGCGTTCGTCTAATGTGGCATTAATATTTTTGGGAATAATTCGGATAAATTAACTTTAGTATAATTTTGATCAATAAAGTAAAGTTGAGTTTAATTAGTAACAAGTTTGTTGATCTAGGTAAAGCTAAAATAAGTATAAATAAATGATTAAGATAATAGTGCGTTACCCTAAAATAATAAATAAATAGTTTGTGCACAACGGCAAAATCTGTAAGTACCTAGTTTAACATTTCTTTGATGTAACTGAACAAATCATAAAGTAACTTTTATTCAGATGTTGATTTATTTTATTAATTGCAAAGCATTGACTACTTTATTTTACGTATGGGAATGAATGAGCATGTCACTGGATTGCATGTAAATATTTTTGACGACCAATACAATTTAATTAAGTTTAACAACTCTTTCATTCCTCCTGCCTGAATTATTAATGCTAATGACTACCGCTAAATCTGAAGGTACGCCCACCTTAGCAAAGGTCCTGGCTAGTGTTTTATTCTAAATGAAGTGAGGTTATTTTGGGCATATAAATTAAAACTTTCGGTGTCAAGCATTCAATTAATAACTTTGCTAGAAGTACCTAAACTAAAGACTAATCTAATCTTATAAAATAACATAGGAGTTCAGGTACCTATAATTGTGAGCAGGGGATTTCTACGCTAACTTATATAAAAGTCCCATCTCAACCATGTTATTTCGGGGAGAACAACCCTCCGCCGTAAAAATAACGTGACATTATATCCATTTGGTCCATCACGTAGAAAATAAGGATCGTACTAAAGAGGTCTTTATTCCGGAGAACGAGTAATGCACTCGAGTGTCAAGTTTTTGCAATCGCCAAGTTCCCAATGTTTAAAACTGTATTGTGCATAATTTTCAAACATTTAAAACTGCTGGATCAAATACTGTAATTTAATTAAATTGAAACAAAGTGTTCCAAAATCCATCTATTGATCGAATATTTTAAGTAGCTCCAGCTATGAGGAACAGTAAATGCCTACTTGACAATTGTTTCGTTTCAGAAAAACTGAATAAATAGGTCTAGTCAAGATAATTAATTGAGTAGAGAATGCTAAGCACACCTTGAGCGAGCAAATTTTTAATACAAATGCGACATATTACAATATCACATTATCGCTCATTTGTTTTGGAAAAGAAATGTTTTATAGTAAATTAATTTGATTTCAACATGAATAAAGACATTTTAAAATAGCTAAAGCTATTGAGATGTTAACGTTTATTTTAGTTAAACCTTCTGATTTTGCACTTCGTTCCTGCAATGCTGACAGGTTAAGAATAATTCTAAAACCGATGAAGAAGGAAATACTCAATTAAAATTGACAGTCCCTTTTTAGTTCAAAAGTAAAATTATAATTTTAAAGAAACTAGTGAAATTTTATCAATATTGTCCAAAAATACATTCAAATTTCGGACCATTTTAAACCCATTTGACAAGGCCAACATCAAAGAACATAATTCTCTAAGAAAATATAACACTTGAAAAGGTGAAACCAGCGGTGATCAGAAAAGTGCCATCAGTAAAGGATCTATTTTACCTTTTGTACAATTTTTGAAAAATAATTTACATGCAATGACTATTGTAATGTAAATATTTTACAATATAAATAAATTATGTAAAGAATTTAGAAAATAAATATGTTCAATATATATTTAGTATAGTATCAAAGGGTTTTTATTTAAATTATATCACGCGTACTGTACTATATAGTTCACAGACATTTTTGGTCCTTCGAGCCGGATTTATTTTTCAGCTCCTTGCCGCGATCGCGTTTTATTATATACAAAGTTTATTGCTCTAAAGAAGTTTCGCAAAAATTTTTCATCATAATAAAGTTTACATTTCAATTCTTCGGTACATTATCGCAAAAATATTTTCATTGAAATATCAGTGCAAAAATATATGCGGGTATATTTTTCATATCAACCTCTAATTTGTCGTTTTATTCTCTGAATTTCTTTTGCTTGTTTCATCCTTTCTTCATTACTCGATTTTGAACGTTGTAATTTTAGCTTAGACATTCTCAGTTTGAATGAACTGAAAGCACGCTTGAATAATTCTGAATCATTAATTAAGAAATTTGATACAATTCAAATTAAATTAGTAACGAATTCTAATAAAAATATTGATAAACTAATGAATGAAAGAAAAGAATTTAAAAAATCTATGCTGAGATAAGTGGAATACATGATTTGATAAAAAATTAAAATATTGAGTGCTAGCAAAGTCTTCAATAGTTCCTGCTTGAATATTTCTGCTGAAATTGATATTCCCATTGGTGCTTCCGTTCGTTTTGAGCTTACCTGCATTGGTTAGCAGAAATCAGGAAATGGAAATCCTGATAAAACGTTTTCTGATGGGTTTATCCGGTTATTTACCAGTCAAGGATAAAAATATTTCACTATGCTTCTTGAATACTACATATTCCGATCTTATGAACGAGCAAACGAAATTTTGGCATGTAGGTGATGATATAAGTGATTCCAAGTTCTGGACAAAGGAAGAGGTACTTTGTGAAGAGTAGTTCCAGAAAAGCCATCAAAGAACTCAGGAAAGTCGTTTTATAATATCGATTAATACAAATCACCTGCTGTTGAGTTAGGAGATACATGATCAATTGCTTTAAAACGCCTGTATGATATAAAATGAAAGTTCTAAATTAATCCAGCTTTGGGTAAAATGTATAAAGAATTCATAGGCGAGAACATTGAATTGCGTCACATGACCAAGTGGTACGAGCTATTATATCCCGCATCACTTCGTATATAAATCAGACAGGGAAACCACTAAATTTCGTATGCTTTTCGATGGCAGTGCTACTCCAATTTCTGGGATCTCTAAATGGTATACAACTCGTAGTTCCTCTTATTCAAGATTCCTTATGCTTTATTTGATTTCGATTCCGTAAACATGAATTTGTTATCACAGCTGACATTATGAAAATTTTCAAACAAACCGTAATCAACGAAATCATCAATTAATATGTTGGAGACATGATTCTTCTGCTGATGTCAATGACATATCAATTAAATACTGTTACATGTGGTACCAAGTATGCATCGTTTTTGGCTATTAGATGTCTTCAACAGCTTGCTGAGGAATGTGAATCAAGTTATTCAAATACTTCATATGTGATTAGGTCTGATTTCTACGTCTACGATCTGTTGATTGTACCAGAAGACGAATACGATTTATTCGAGCTTAAAACAAATTTTTCTAGAAACACAGTGGTCGTTTCATCTACGTTCATAGTTAGATAAAACCTTTATTGGCATAAAAAACAAACCAAAACATAATTCAAATATAAATATATAAACAATACACAATACAAATTAAATTAATCTTACCACTAAAGGTCATCGGCAGAAGGCAAGGCTTTTATTTACCTATTAACCACTTATCATTCCTTATCAAATTCCTCCCTTTACATTCTTTTTTTATTTCTTCCAAAATTCCACATATTCTACACATTCTTTTTTGTTCATTCATCCAATATTTATTTACCCCTACTTCATTCCCACACCTAAACCTCGCATTCGATGTTTTCTCCCCCATACTTAAATCTGCTAGCAAATACTCACTCATTCCATGTTCTTTCATTATCCATCTATGTTACAGTGATTAATCTTCCAGGTTTTGTAAATCATATTGACAAATCTTTTGTAAATCAGTCGATTATTTTGAACACAAAGCTTTAGGTTTACATTGGAAACCAATTGAAGATGAGATATTATATACTATACAAGATATATTTACATTCACAAAACGTACAATATTAAGCTATTGCGGCGTACTATCGCTTATAGACGAATATGCGAACGGAACTTTCACTCGCGATGCTGCTAATGGGGAGCTTTAGCGTTTGTCACAATAATGGCGCAATTAGAATATTTCGGTCTTCTTGAATCTTCTCGGGCACCAGGTCCGTTTAAAGTGAGTCCGCACTTCGATCTAATGTTGTTGTTCCGGCCTCCAGAGGTC
>WYDF02032004.1:0-12779 GCA_009867245.2 Adranes taylori
TATATAATGTAATACAAATCTTCTTCTATCATCTTTTATTTCATTAAAAAATATATGGCATATGACCGTGGGAAAATAAATGCCAATGGAATGTACGATAGATTTTAAAGGCAAAACTAATTGTCAATCACATAATGTGTTGTGCATAGCATTTCCGTATAACAAATGAAGTTCCGTATACGCATATATATATATATATATATATATATATATATATGCTATCATTGTAAAGCCAATCACAAGGGTTACCAAATATAACAAAATATTCAGGGTATTCCTAAGAAGTTTTTGAATTTTTTTTCATTGTTCAAAATTGGTTCAGTCTATTTAACTGCTCACGGAAGCAAACTTGAGGTGCCCTGGTCTTACATAAGTTCCCCGAGTTTCATTTTTCCAACTATCAACCCAGATAGTTGGGACCCAGATATTTAAGTTAGTACACTTTTCTTTCAAAGTCAAATTACTCCGGTGCTATGTTGTGCAATTTTTTAAACTTACTTGATCCCTTAAATATTAAAGTACCATTTGATACAAGAAATTTAATCAAAATACGTTAAGATTCTGATAAAATGGACCGCAAAGTTTGCAAAACAAAAAACACCCTGTATACATGTTAAATTGTCATTATAGAAAAAAATATTTGAAATAAAATCGGAGTACACTTATGTAGCCTACACAATAAAGTTTATTCGAATCTCGTATCTTTTATCGTTCCTAAGATATTTCAAAAAGCTTGTTAAACTTCAAACGTGGCGACACCGCTTCCTATACAATTTGGCAACATAGAACATAGGCAACTTTTTTATTCGACCCATAATACAAAGTAGTCAGGTTCTCAGGAGTTTACTCCTGTGTACCAAATTTCATCCAGATTGGCCCATAGAGAATGCGAAATTCTAGAACATACATACGATACCTATAAGTATTACATATGTATATTGTATATGAAACATAAAAAATCGTTTGTTGCAATTCGCATTATAAATCACACATAGCTAAACCCAGACAACAATGTGATAATGATGAGTTGGAACGCGACCAACCGTTTCGTTCCATAAAGATACCGCAATAAAATACCGTTCTGGGTTCCTACTAAAACTCAAATATATGGTTTAACGTGACAAGTAAAACATAAAGCAAAAATCGTGACAAGCAAAAATTTACTGCTATAAAAGTAGGAAGTTTTTTTTAAACATTTATGTACAATGAAACGTATACCTAATTAACTAAGGTATCATTTCCAAATAATTACTGTTCGTTTTAAAATTCAAGTAACTTTCAAATTTATGAAAGAAGCTCTAAAATTTTAAAAATACCTAGAAGAGGCCAGAGCCATGAAAATTCATTGCAAGTTTATACGACAATTTGTATAGATGCTGCCGAATAGACCAAAAAGATTTACATTCATCATCGCTCAATTCAACATAATTTCTTTTGATCATTTATGTATCTTGTTCTGTTAGAAAACTGTATGATATTTATTAGAATCAAAATCATCATCGCTTTGCATCCAACGCGTATGCGTGTCGGTGACATATGAAAAATAGGTGCGGCATGCCAGTGATTGGTGCAGTAAATCCCATCAGCTGATCGTGAAGTCGTTTGTTGTTCATGCATATTTTCTACTCGAACGATATTGAACAATGAACCATACATCTGTATCCCTTTTGACCGATGTATGTGTTGAGTGGAAATATAAGCCTACCACTGCTGCATACATTCCATGCGTATCTAATTAAATATTCTTTTGCAGCTTACATGAAGCTATGAAACTAGACACGAGTAGGTACGTTCAAGAAAAAAACGCTTTTCTATTTAATATAAAGTCTGTTATCGATAAAGAAAGGGCGGAAAGAAAGAAACAAATATATAAAAACTAATTAATGGATTTGAATTTTAGGTTCCAAATTGGAACACGTTTGTTTCAAATGGCTACACGTTTCAAACATATAACGCGACAAAAAAACGTTCTTTAAGGAACGAGACTATTTAAGTATTGTACTGGATGTTTAATACTCTACTGTATTCCTGTTCCCTTCCTTTATGTATTCAGAATAATCCAGGTGAATTGCTTAGTCTATTTAGCAAAAGTAAAATAAGACAACTACAACTGTCGACTTCAAAACGTCAGCTTTCGAGGTAAAGTTTCTTTCATATTAGTTCTAGTAAATTTAAAACAGATGCTAAAATAGCGCCATGCTATGAAGTACGCACTGTGAATTACAAAATCTATTCACTTCTTAATATTTATGAGTTCTTTTGGAGTATGCAACCTAAAATACAATCTAATATGTAAAGTAATATAAACGTTGTTTATCGCATTTGCAGGTTTCTATTTTCTATCATTATAACGGGGATCATTTAGAAACTCTTCTTTTCCAATTGAAATTACATGTTGAATTCCCAAACTCCCCTTGCGGATCAGAAATATGATGTAAGTGGCACTGTCCTAGAAAGCTTAAGAAGGCTTGGAACTTAAGAAGGCTTGGAAACTATGAGCTTTTATACTTTATATATGTATTGATATTTTTAAGTAATAATTAAACATGGTTTTAATATCGTCGCACCATTAACTATTTTTCAGAAATGGAGAACAAAGTTTCATTGGCTTACTAACAGTGGTATGAATTATTTAAACCGTAATAAATTGCTTCACGGCTTATTCACAATTTTTGATAAGGTTTTTATTGCTCTGAAAGCGTGTTTATTTCATTTTCTTTTACTACTTTCATGAAAATGCGGCTGAAAATAGGGAACTACTTTCAGTTGTTACAGTATCGCACTAACACTGTAGCAGCAGTGAACTGTACAATTTGCTGTGGTGTTTCTGATTTGTTAGGATATTTCGCGAATCGTGAATAGGGTTGTTATTTTAATGCCTAAATACTATAATTATTCATGTAAAAATTAAACACTGTGCTGACCGCGAGTTTTCTTTACTAATTTTAACTAACAATTATTATTTAACAAATTACCCTACTCGTATAAATATATATGATTTAATTGAATTTAACGGATTGTGAATAATAAATTGTATTTGGAAAAAAATAGCTGAATTTCTTGTCGGCAAGAACCAGGGAAACTAAGTTAATGTATAGACTGAACTGGAGCCACATGTTACAATTCCGAAGGAAAATTACCCTTTGGTGTTGGTAATTCAATAAGAGCAAAAGAACAAAAAAACAGGTCAATTGTAAACCTTCAATTGATAAACATTCAAACCTCTTGTATAGCGAAAGCCAGATGATTGGAACAAAAGAGTCTCCGTTCTGATTTTGAAGGGTCCATGTATTTAGAAAACTACATGCCTGGAATCCACGATCTGGAATCCGCGGATGCTCAAAGAAATCTTGTATTTTATTTGATCCTTGGAGTTGATTTTGTAATGTATTTCCGTTTTACGAAACTTTCTCTCATTCACATGATGCATCTTAGCAGGGACCCGAACCGACAAAATCCGTTATTTTTGGAGGAACGAAAACCGGAGCCGAATCGATATACTTTTTTCGGTTTTTATTTTTCGATTCACAAGAAACTGTTTCGGCGATAAAAGCTACTTTACACCACGTATTCGAAACTGAAACTAAACAGTACCAAGACGCGCCTACAGAAAATCCAGCTTCAGACACAATATCAAGTCCATATCAAGAAAATGGATTTCAGAATTGACCGAGAAGACAGAAAAAGCGGCAGGCGCCCAAAACGTGAAGGAACTATATGATGTCACAAGAATTCTCTCCAAGAATAAACGCAACCGCAGAAGACGGATTAAAAATAAACAAAGAGACCTCCTCACTAACGATGAAGCACAACTTGCAAGGTGGCGCGAACACTTCATGAAGGTGCTCAATAGAGAACGTGAGGAAGAGGCTGAACAAGAACCTGAAGATGAGTAAGTAATTGTCCAGAGTAGAGAAGGTCTAGGAAATCTAACTAACTCGGATCCACCCTTAAAGGAGGAGATCAAGACAGCTCTCAAGTAGCTGAAAAATGGAAAGGCTTCTGGAGCAGATTATATTTCACCGGAACTCCTGTCAACTGACTCAGTACCCTCTCTTCAAGAAGATTTGGAACAAAGAACCCTTGCTACAAGAATGGAGAGAGAGAGGGGGGGGGGGCGTGATCAAAGCACAAGTGACATCACAAATAAGGAAGGAGTAATCAGGGTTTAGAAGTAATCGTTCTTGTACCGACCAAATGAGCACGCTTCGAATTTTTATCGAACAGTCAAATGAATATAGCACTAGCCTTCATCTTCTGTTTGTAGCTTTTGAAAAGGCTTTCGATTCCCTTAAAAGGGGTAGTATGTGGAAAACATTGCAGATATATTGAATACCGGAGAAGATAACAAAAGTAATTAAAGAAACATACAACAACCACACACGCCGTGTCATCCACAAGAGTAAAATCACGAAACCCTCCGAAGTCAAGTCAGGAGTTCTCCAACGATGTATTTGGTACCCAACAATCTTTCTATTGGTTTTGGATGAGGTGATGAGAAGTCATGGATGGAAAAAAGAAGGGCATACAGTGGAAGCTGAATGAACGATTGGAGGTTCTACATTTTCCAGATGATTCTGCCTACTCTCACAGAACAATCTTAATATGGAAAAAAACTCCAAGACTTTGAGTGCGAAGTCCAGTTGGTGGGAAACCAACTGAAGTCCAGTTGGTGGGAAAATGTAGAGGAATTCACGTACCTTGGAAGTATAATGACCCATGATGGTGCAGCTGCAGATGTTAGAGCAAGAATCCAAAATAAAATGTGGCTTTCATTCAGCCATATCCACTCTGGAGGACTATGCTCGGATAAAAGCAAAAGGAATTAAGTAAGTAAATATAAGTAAGTAACTTTATATTAAATTGCTACAATTTTGTTTTTAAGTTTTTATTGCTACAAAAATTACAAAAATAATTCTATAATCATAAGTCTAATACAAATAGAGGGCTTGGTGCCCTGGTATGGGAAAATATTCGCCTTTGACATTTTAATTATGTATGTGAGCACCGTAAGTTACAGCGAAAAGCTGTATGATAAAAGATATGTGCGGTGTGGGTGTATTGACATTAATTTGGTAATATTTAAATACGAGCTGAACCGTAAACCGAAAACCGGAACAGAACCGATATATTTTTCCTCTGCCGAGCCGGAACGAAAAAATAACGGTGCGGGTGCGGGTACGAAAAAATAACTTGTTAACACTGTTCCAAACGCTTTTCCACTTTTCGATCCGTTATCATACAAATAGCAAAAATCACTGGTCCGCACTGCTTTTTGTACGTGTGGTACTTTTTTGTTAAAGTTAAATTTCTATCAAATTTTATCAAATGTACAATCAGTCTGCTCTCTTTGGGTGCTCGATCTGCAATACTAAGACTCTATAAAATATTTGAACTAATCTTTTTTCTAATTTTCTTCTTTTCTTTTCTCGCCCCCAGATCCGATTCCGAAATAGCTGCCATAAATAGCAACATGAATCTACACTGGAAATTAGTTCAGAAATTAAGAAAACTTCTGGGCAGGATGTGGTCGCGAGATTATCTAAACCAACTTCAAAATAGATATAAATGGAAGAAAGAAAGGGAAAATGTAGAGAAAGGCAACGTAGTACTAATAAAAGATGATTAGATAAACCCCAGCGATTGGCCAGCGATAAGAAAAGCAGAAGGACAGCAAACAACTCGAGTAATCAACAAGATTATTCCATTACCTACAGCTTCAGAACCTCAAATCGAACTACTGGAGGAGCTCGAGCAGAATCCAAAGAGTGCAAATCACATAGTACGTAGCACACAGTATACGAACAACGAAATGCAGGCTTTTTCAGACAGTAATAACAATGTACACATTGTCGAATATATTAGTGGGTGTCAAAGGCGGATTCCAAATTCGTAACCCTACGCACGAATTGTACATTGAACATTTAAGCACCGTTCAACTACAGAGAGGAATATTCCCAATCGGTGTAGAATCCGCGAAATCAAAGTTGCAACAAGATATATCGACGACGACCGCTTTGATTCAAAGATTTCAGAAAATATGTAAATCTGCACAGAACATGTGATATGATGCGCATTGCACAGAATGTTCGCAACATTTACAACGAGAAGGAGAATCTTTTAAAGCCATAACCGAAATGATGAATTCTGATAGGCGAAAAAGAGGACTAGTAGGAAAATTATTTGCATCGATATTTGGAGTTAACGATGAAGTATACCACGACATCGATGCTCTCGACAAAATCAGCAACACTTGATGGAGTTGACAACCAAATAGTCTAAGATTATGATGTAAACAATGGCAGTTATTAACGGGACAGAAAAACAAATAGCATAAAAACTAGAGAAGTTTAGGATCAAATTAAATCAAGGCTTAAACACAATATATGAAATGGAAAGATACCATAATACAATCTGAATGTATGAGCTAAATCTTCAGATGCTTCAATCATACTTAATAGCTGACAGCATCTTACAGGATCTAAAGAATCATTATAATGGTGTAGCAGAAATAAAATATAGCAATGGAAACATTTACTCATACATCGCACCAGAAAAGGTGTATGAGAATCTAATTACAACCAACAAAGTTTTACCCAAAGAATTAAAATTGTAGAAACAACAAATGTACCAAGCCAAGTAATCAACGAAAATATTAAGGTAATAGCATACAGCTATTTTCGAATTATAGATATCGACCCTTTCGACTTACAGAAAGTTACAGGTGTACCATTAGAAGTTGACAATTGTTCATTTATCACTACTGATGTTACCAAAAATTTATTAGTTACAAATTACAACACGCAACGATACTTCCAAGTATCTCAAGAAGATTTGCAAAATTGTATCAAAGCAACAGACTCAAATGATATTTGTAACACAGAAATTGTTCAACGTATAGGTTCCAAACGAAATTGTATTATTGACACAATATATAAACGACCGAATCCAGAATCTTGTCCAATCAAGAAGTACAAATTAAAATCCACAATATGGCAACGATTGACAATGGCGAACACATGGACGTTCGTGACACCTAAGAGTTAAGCAATATCTGTCATATGCTAAGGGACGAGATCAGAATTGACCGTAAACACAACTGGTATTATTTAAATGGACCAAGATTGTGAGATAACAACATCGAAGTATACGATAATACCCCAGCGACGAACAAACATCCCAGTTTTAAGCAGTTATTCGGCATAAATTCAGATCATCAACAACACCAGCATGAAGTCCAAACCATTTAGTGATGAAGAAGTATTCACACCATTGGAAAACGAATTAGAAAAAATCCAAAAAAGGTGAAGTAGCACTGCAGCAACAAATCGAGACGAGTGTATGGCATCACATCGGAACTCATCATTCAGAAAGAAGATACGTATGGATAGCAATCTCTATAATCGTGGCTTATCAATCACTATATTATTCATTAAGCAGGACTGGAAAAATATGTCAGGGCGACGGGTCAGATCACTACCGAGTAATCGACGAGATCAAGAAAGTCATTCCTGCAACCATACAGCGATTGAACTTCAACCGTTGGATCCGACGGCTGTACAAAGAGGCAAAATGTTCAATCAAGTTGAACAGTTAGCAGCATCCCACGATAGAAGATGAAAAGAAAATCATCAGAAAATAATTTATTAATTTTATTAAATTTAAACCAATTATCATAAATATATTTCGTCAATTATATCACAAAAAATACGTCAAGAAATCGCATAAGTTTATTAACATTGCATATTTACATAGACATGAATTGAATCAAATTTCTTAATAATTCTAATTAATAACATACTATATTTTAATATATGCTGATACAAGCAAATAAATTTGTTTCAAGATCAAGCGACATATCGATGAACTTGTATTTATATATATCAAATTTAACACGATATTTTATGATTTTTCTCTAAACTTTAAACTAATTTTTTATTATGAATTATAATTTTCTACGTGTTATTATTTGTTAATTTTTGTTTATATTGTTACGTTTTTTAAATTATATTTGAGTATTCTAGTAAACGTACCATCTAACTTCGTAACTGCTATCTTATCCACGGTTTTGATAAACTTGTCTTGCTCACATATTTTTTACATTAAATTTAGTAAAACACTTGAATTAGTTTTACTTAAATAATTAATTCAAACAAATTATAAGCGCAATTTATTTATTCATTTATTTTTAAAAGTTTAATTTACAATCAATTATCATTATCTACAAGCAGCTACAGATTTGGGTAAAGTCATACAACTCTACAATTAAGCGCCAAGCTCCCTAAATTTGTTCTGACTTGTTCAGCACCTATTCAATATTTACTAATTTATTACCAATATTTATTTGTTGCTTTCGGAGTCGTCACATGGTTTTGTCGGCGTGGCCCCATAGTTGTTTTTTAGATGAGCTTCCATTTCTGCTTAGTGGTTATTTTCCTTTAAAGTCCCAATGTGCAATTGCAAAAATCGTTCATTATCTTTTTCAAGTTGAGCTTCTTCAAGATTATTTTCGGTTAATAGCTCGTGAATATTATAAATATATAACGGACTTGGTTCAATGATAAGCTCGTCAAACTGAATTGTTCATTTATTTTCAATGCATGAATGCAACAGTTTTACGCAGAGCAATGAGCATCAACTATTGTTTTAGGAAGTTTTTTTTTGCTTTCTAACCTCATTCATCGTCGAATTTTTCCTATTACATATTCTAAAAACAATTAAACATTTATGAACAAAATGGAAGATAAATTCAGGCAATCATGTTTCATTGTAATCCTTGTTCTACTTCTAATGAATCACATTTTTCGGGAACCTCATCTGATGAATTTTTTGGCCTTAATCTGTATCAAAATAGATGTATCGTTGAGCATCTTCTAATGTTTTTCGTAATTATTACAATGAGTTTTATATAATAAAAAAAAACTAAGAATACCTAAGTAAATAAACTATTATCTACTCTTAACATGATCACTAGTGTAGTAGTATTTGAGGACTACCTGTATATTAAAAGTAAAACTCTAAAACTTAAGAAACATTTACAATTAAAATATTAATCAAGGTGACAACCAAATATTAAAACAGAGTTGTTTTATACTTATTACACGCTCTAATTATATTAAATAAAGTGTGCGCCTTTCAACATTAACATGATGACATTACGTAGAATAATATTAATCAGTAACAATGCATCTATTATTAAGTTTACAATAATTATCTTTAGATCAATTAGATACTTTTTCAATCTATTATTATTATATTGATGCTGTTAGACCAATATTAAAAATATGCCTTAAGCAATATCTTCGTAACATAATAAGTGTTAAGTATCATGTAAATACGTAAGTATTTAGATTAAATGAAACGCGTTAGGTTAAGTGTTAAATCAAGGATTTTGATTTAATTATTAAAGTAAATATATCAACCCTCATCATACAAGTAACAGACCAGTAAAAGGAGTATTGTTGGCTCTCTGTCAAAATTAACATAAGCTTTAATAAGCAAACGAGTATTTAGAAGAGTATTTATATTATTATTAAATGCTTAAATAATATTAAAATACAAGAAACATTAAAATATAAAAATCTTAATAAAAAGTAACCCTAAAAATTATTTTTATGCTTACTACGGGGATCATCAAGATAGCCTGTAACATTTGCTACTACCGAGAGTGGAAACTAAAACATTTTCAGATGTACCACTTTCGCTTCGAAAATACGGACAGACTCCTAAGCAATACAGTAACATCTAAAAAAAAAATGTCATTTAATGTGAATGGGCTAGGTTCGACACACTTTTATATTCTCAATAGGAGAACTATTTATGCGTTCCTGCGCGATCTGAAAAAGTTTTCATGTGTTTCGTTGAACAACAAGCAAAGTCCTAAATATTGGTGTTACCCACGCAGATTTCAGATGGAGTTTTTTGTTGCAGGAGGTTCGGTGAAACTAGTAAATGGAAAGACTCCCATTAGAATTTTGAATGTAAATGAGGAGGATCTAAGGAATGAATTTTCAGCCAGAAACATACGATGTGGAAATATTTAAACTTGTGGATATTTAGTTGACAGAGTGGAGTAGTTGTTGAACATTTTTTTTTCATTTCACAGTCTCATGTGCGAAAGGGGCAAAAAATTTTGTGTTGCAGATAGGCTTAGTCGAATTAAACTTGATAGCAATGAGCTATAAGATTTATATTTTTACAGAAAGTTATTATACTCGTTCTTACGAGAGCACAATCTAAGAAAGCCAGTTCGATGTAAAGAGGGATTTAGATCGTGTACCAGGTCCTAAAGTTGTTCTGGATACTGTATGGGAGGGTTAAATACGAGTGTCGTAAAGCTAGAAAGAGAACACACCTACACTGTTTATTATACAATATATTGCTACGAATGGACTGACTTCGTGTGATGATTGTAAGCTTTATTCTAATTTATGTAAACGTGTGGATCTAATTGCGTGTTGTTTAAAGGAGTGACCAGTGTAAAGATTATACACATGAATGAATTTAACAAGATTGCAAATATGGATAATGTAATAATAAATGATTATCCATGTGAAGGCTATTATCTGGTAGAAACGCATGTACACTGTTCATTAGGGATACTGTTAAGAGGCAATTATCTGACTTCGTGAAATATTCTAAACATATTCTGATGTTATGTAAACAAGTGTCATAATCACAATTTGTGGAATGCAAAAATCAGATGTTACTGAGTATAGATCAACTTCTTGTAAATGCAATACAAAAACACTATCAGAAAAAAGTTATGAAATAAATTTTTAAGTGTTACATTTTGAATTCAATAGTGTGTATATCTTTAAAGCGATAAATTTTGTGATGTTACTGTAATGCTTTCGGGAAGTTTATATGCCTCACGATTCTGACTTTGGAGTAAATATAATTCGTGGATCTTAATGTGGATTATTTGAATGACTTTCAAATTGCTTATCACTGCCAAAACGGTTTGGCATCGTTGGCTTAGGCATTCGGCGACAGCACGCCCATGAATCGAAATGTTAGTGTCTATTGCTAAATTTATGAATGTAACTTTCATTCGGAGTAAACATAACCAATTATATTATGTGAAAAATTCGTTTCTTTTTATAACTTACAGTGTTTTGGCCAGGAATTTCTTCTGTCAAACCACTCACACAATATATTGGTTGATCTATATCACTCAAACGAGAACTAATACTAGTTTCTCGCCAATGTCGATCCTTATCAATGGGTTGCAAAAAATCAAAACTTGTAAGCACTTCACTATCACCAATATTATTATCTAAATTCCTTAGGGGACTGCAATTTCTGTCCATAATATTTATTTGCTTGTTAATTTTCACTTAAATCAATTAAATGTTTACAGTAAAAGCTCGCATTTTAATTCAAAAAGAAGATTACTTTTTGTTCTATTTCGGATTGTAGGAAAAAGTTACATCATAATGAAATTGCCAATAAGTGTTTTATTTTTATAATTTGGATTGATTACGAGCGGTCTAAATTTAGAGCATTTTATGACACAGATATTTAGAAATTGTATGTATATATTTCAACAGCAGTTAATGTAATATAACTTTAAATGTAATATAATTTTGCTACTGTTTCATTACTGCAATTTTTGACAACATTTAGCACACAGTTTAATTGAAATATATTTAAATTTGTTTAAGGCTGTATGTTTGGTATTGTCGGTACATGAAATAAATTTGAAAATATTTTTAAATTTGGAAAGGATCTTGAAGAATGTAAATAAGGGAAAGGATTCATTACGTTGGCTGAAACTGATTTTGTTAAATCAATTTAATTGTGGAGTGGATTTATTTGCATTAAATTCTATTCAAATCGATTTTTGATGATTTACTATGCAGCTGACATGTCAGAAATCTCATAATAATAAAAATTCGTGGACGGGTCCGCCACTTGATCTTGCGTATACTGAAAGTGAAATGTTTAACAGATTTACTATATACTGCATTACTACATAGAGCATTTAGTATTAACTGTATCACCTTAACTCGTCTATTGAATCCAATTCATCAATAGTTGTTTAGAGGACCAATCGATTATCATAAAATCGCATAGCTGTAACCGTGCAGCGAAGATGTATTTTCTACTTCTTTAGATTTAATGTTTTATCGCTCTTAGTAAGCTATCTGCTCGATAACATTAAAATAGCAAACATGAGTATATTCAAAATTATTTACATGTCGTTTTGGGCGCGAATTTAGGGGAGAAAGTTTGATCCACTATTTTATTCCAAATATTTAAAAATGAGTGCTGAATATGTCCGGTTAGTTTGAGCTTTTCCAAAAATCATAATTTCGATCTGCCACTCACAACATTTATTAAGTTGTAAAATATTTGCTATTAAATTGTAAAATATCTTTGGAAACACTACAGCTTGAACACTCGTTTTGGGTCTTTTTCGAAAGGGAATTAAAGAGCCATCATAATATATAATAATATACAGAATGTAATAAAAGAGTGTTTAAAAATAGATTTATTCTTCAAAATCGGCACAGTTATTCAAAGTGTGAAATGAAAAAGAAGAATGTAAATAAAATCAAAATAGCTTTATACAGGTTGTACAGAAAAGTTTATTTGAATGTTCTATACTTTTTAATTTTTAAAGCATATCCAAAAATTTTACTATAAATTTTAAACATGGCAGCATCGCGTTCTATTGGAGATAAGGTAATGTGACTAATTTTGGAAGCTACTATATGTGGGAAAAATTCAAGCATCTTTGCATAATAATTGAATAATATATAGTATAATATAAT
>WYDF02032015.1:0-12778 GCA_009867245.2 Adranes taylori
TCCCATTCACTTCCATCCCTCTTTTCCTCATATATCTATTCACCCTCTCTATCACTTCTTTCATCTCCTCTCTACTACCCACCATACATACTACGTCATCAGCATATGCCAATGACCATATTCTTTCCCTCCCTACTAATACTGTAATATAAGTGGTTAAACAATTAGAGCAAGATAAATCTTACTTTTTCATTGACATACAATATTATTCCAATCACATTTTTTCTCCCAAAGTTTTATATTAAACTTGATGACGATAAATTAACAAATCCTGATTTTCTTGATGGCATGGAAAGTAGGTTATCCACTAAATTCAGCAAGAGAATCAGAAAAGCTTCCTTAATTTAAGCTAAGACCATTTGATTACTATGCTTCTCAAAATAAAATTGTCAAACAATGTCAAATGTCAAATTGTTTAAACAATGTCAGTTCCCAGAATCATATTAATATGAATCATATGAATATGAATTTTCATAAAAGGCTTGTTATTTTTAAATTTTTTATTTTAATATAGAAGAAAATAATTAAATTTTCCAATTAAGTTAAGTTTACACAAATAAGACTAATTAATTGTTTATCCAAGTGAATGAGCTTTAATTGCTACAGCTAAAATACCAAGGAGTTTTAAAATAAAAAAAATTATATTAAATTATTTAGGTCTGATAATGAGGAGATTGCGTTCCCGAAACATGTAAACTGCTTGAACTTGAAATATATAAAGAGTAATTGTGCAAATTATATAGAGTATTTGGAATACTATTAATTTTTAATTCATTCAACGTATTGGCTTTAAAAATTAAAACTTAATCAATCAAGATAAATTAATTTTTGTAACAATAAAATTAATATTTTTCGTAACCTGAAAAAATACGTCCTCATCCAATAATCGAACGCGCCTAATTCCCAATCAGGTGACTTATTGTGATTCCCATGAGGCACCTGGGTCACCGACTTTCCATCAATCAGCTAACCGGAAAATGCGCGTTCCCGGTTCAATTCCCAGATGAAGACGTATTTTTTCAAGTTATGAAAAATATTAATTTCATTGCTTAAGAATTGCTATCGATCTTAACTACTGTATTATTGTTTAAAGATATAGGACGCCTCTGCTTTAGCAATTCAAACTGACGCACACATGCATAAGTGAGCGTAACATTTCATATATGCTCTCTTCTCTCTAGAATATTTTTCTCTGGTCCTTCCCAGAATTTTGTTTGATGTCTACCGAACTGAACATCCAGTATTTTATTGGTGGTAGTAGTACCAAACTATACTTTGATGCATAGCTATACTATACTTTGGGTAGGGCCACTAAGTAATATGTGAATTTCATATTTATAGGCCCTAATCGAAATTACAAACGTTTCTTTCAATGAGCGCAGATGTGTTTTTCGAAATGAGTAAGTTCTTCTAAAAGAGACCTGGATAATAATAAAACAGAGCTGTAAACAAATAATCGGCAAATTACGTGGCTCTGGTCTAGAGTAGCCACCTTGTAGTTAAAGACAAAAAACCGTAATTGGCGTCATAAGCGTTCAAAACGTACTCAACTCGATACAAAAAATATTTAGGCTATAATCGAAGCGATATCACTTTGATTCAAAAACCTAGTAACCGATTAGCCCAAAAAGGAAAAAAGTAGCAATCGCAGCATCATTCTACGCTCTTGGATATAGAGGAATTAAAACAAAGTTTCGAGTTTAAGCGGTAAATTAAATTAAATCATGGTTTCTTAACCGTGGTGAAAATTCTCGTTAATAAGGCCGAAACTACTTCAAAATTTAAATGCGCGGGCGAAACAATCGCGTATCAATAAATCTCAATTTAAATCTTTTGCTAAGTAAAGTTGCTTGTATTGCTCGTACACAGTTCAGAAGGGTGATAGCTAACAGCATTCAAGAGCTTTGAGAGTTTCTTCAAAGACTAAAAGACGAAAACAAAGACTATGGGCTAAAAATAAATGCTAACAAGACAGTAGACTGTAGATAACAATGATAGTAGATGATCAGTGGCGGCGCAAGATCATAAATTTATATGGGCAAGATTCATTTTGCGAGGCCCTCTGCTCGCGAATGAAGACAGATTTTTAAAATCGCGAGGCCCCTCAAACCGCGAGGCCGTGGGCTGTGGCCCACGTCGCCCACGCCTTATGCCGCCTCTGTAGATGATAGTAGACCGAGACAACAAAAATCACAGGCAACCTACAAAAATAGGGAACTTTGAAGTCGTCGAAAAATTTGTGAATTTCGGCTCCATACTACAAGCGTCCGGCTCTTGCAAATTAGAAATCACTCGTGATTCACTTCGCACGCTTCAACGACAATCCGTTCCAACGACAGGAAAAGAATAGATGCGTTTGAAATGTGAGTCTGGGGCTAGATCCCTGGACAGCTAGAAGAATAAATGGCTTAATCTAAAATGAGGTCATACCTGTACAAAGATTGTCATCGCTGACAGATCGATGAATTTTGAAATGTTTCGGACACATCTCTCGATATGATAGCATGGAAAACTTATTGTTCCGTGTAGACCGGAAGGGAAAAGGAAACGAGACCAATCCCCAACTCGGTGCACCGATATTATTTCGAAATTAACAGAAACAAGTTTCACTAAAGCAGCGCGCCGCACTACGCTCTTTTTCATGCGAATAAACCACGGCATTTTTAAATACTTCAACTGCATCTTCTGGACTTAAAAAGTTGACCATGTAAATGATTTTTGGAAATGTATAAATGTCGTTTGGACTTAGATCGGGGCTGTATGGAGGATGGATTAGTAATTCCATCTTTTGTGTGGTTAAATAATCAATTGTTCGTTGCGCTGTGTAGGAGCTTGCACTGTCCTGGTGCACAATGATGTGACGTCAGTCATTGGTTTTTCTCATTTCAGAGAAAACTTATGGTAAGCAAATAGTTGTGTACTACTCAGCATTCACTCTTCTGCGATTTTCTAAAGGGATAGTGGAGACATGCTTACTTTTATTTAATTCACTTCAGCTTGAAACACCCAAACAGTGGATTATTGTTTTGTTTCACTCTCATAAGAATATATCCAACTTTCATCACCACTAACGATGTCGTAGACCAAATTTGAACTACCTAAGTTGAAACGTATGAGTGTTTCTTTGCACCATTTGACTCGAGTCTGTTTTTGTCCTGGAGTTAAATTATGTCGTATGCATCGAGACTATATTTTTCTTACACCTAAGTGATCATTCAAAATTTGATTGATCTGTTTTATATCAATGACTAAACAAAACTGAATTTCCCTATATGTCACCTAACGATCTATCATGATCATTTCTCTCTTACAGCATCAATGTTTTCTGCCATTTTTGAGGTTGTTGGTCGACCTTCACGAAATTAATCACTAAGACTGCTCCGACCAAATTTAAATTCTTGATACCACCGAAACACAGTTTTTATTGATGGTGTCTCATCACCAAAAGCAGATTATAGACCATCCAGATTTTAGACACTTCTTCACTTTTCTGCAGTCGAAAATAAAACAGAATCATTGCTCGAAAATGCTCAGGATTAAAATCCATATTTTCTTTCTGATTATCGTTACTTTAAAATTAAATTTACTCGAACTGCTCACCATATTAAACTTCTGTCAATTGTGTTCATCACAACAAAAGTCAAATTTTACAAATGCTCATGCATCAAACATCAGATAACTCAGTGTTGCCATATTCCGAAATTAAAGCAGCAACCCTCGAAATATATAAAACTTAGCGTACTAAGTTTTGCTTTAAAACAATATGGTCACTGTTTATGTCAGAGTGGTTTACGTAGAGGTGTACGTAGAGAATTTTAGATTAGAATCTTGTATTACCAACAAGTCAAAATCTCCAAACAGGAACACGAAGACAAAAATTTCGTTCCTCTAGTAGATCACCAAAAGATGCGAGTATTGCACATTTATTTTTCTTGTTTTTTTAGAATGAATTAACAAATGTAACTAAATTAAATAAGGTTTGTTTACGTTTATGATATTTACAAATAATTTAAAACTTAAACTTTTTACATTTAAATTTAAAAAAATTTAAATACTTTTGTCAACAACTTGCTTCCTTAAATTACAAGTGCGTACGCAGTTTTCAAGCAAATAGTTTATATGCACGAAAGGTTCCAAACGATTTAATTGAACTACTCATATAATCTAGTACGTACTTGTACATTTTCAACAATAATAAGGCTTTAATATTTTAAATTTGGCAGAATGGTACTTGAAAGAGAAATAATCCAAATATCGTACGTGTGAGTTAAATTGCTAGATTGATCTTTGTGCGTCTTAGAATATTCTAGGAACGTAATTATTCAACTGATATATGAATTAAAGAGTGGCAATCACGTCACGGATAATAACTTAACAAAAAATCACACGCGACAGAAATTTATTTATTACATTAACTATTAAAATTAACAATAAATTATTATGTTTACATCAAAAAGGGTCGAGCAGTTGATAATAAAGAATGGGCACTTCCTCGTTTATATTTTAATCAATTTTCTCATTTATGTTATAATCTCTTGCAAAGACGTATCATGTTGGGTGTCGTTTTAAACAGAATTACTGGGGATATCAAAATGTAAAAATATATAGGGAGTTATTAAAAAATATATTTAAAAAAAACTCTGTTTTTATCTTTCATAGCAGCCGAGAGATTTAGGATAGTGAAGTTATTTTCTTTTTTAAAATACTCGCGTTGTTTAACTGTCCATTTTTGTTTTTAAACTCGGTTAATCATTAAAGTATTAAACACGATCCTTTGATACTTGTAGAAGCTATGACTTCTGTTGGCATGAACAAACAAGACCATCATTTCTGAAATCTACATATAATACTCGGCGGTCCACATTGTGTCCTTTTTTCCTCTTCTGAACAGATCAGGTTAGTTTTGTTTGGTAGTACGATATTTTTTTTTTCTTCTTCTTTTGACGTGATATATTAAGGTGTCCGACATGTATTGTTTTGTCGAAACGTCGTTCGTGGGAACACGCTCTCTGTCTTTTAGATTTTGTGACAATGTGCGTAAAACGCGTGAAGGGCTGATATGTAGGAGTTTTACGCAAGATCTTTTGATTTATTTCTTAAGATAGCGATCATCGAGAGTTGGTCATTTTCAAATGTCTATAAAGATCTTTATATGATAATGAATGAATATTATTCTTTCGTTTTTACTTATTTATTTTCTTTTCAATTTATTGTTACAAATATTGTAGTATTAATTATTTGGCTACAGCAAGTATTGAATTGTATTTTTACAATTTAAATAAACTAAAATAAATATTAAAATATCATTTTATCGGAACGGGATATAATGAAAAAAAAAACAAGGACAATAACAATCTACGCTCTGTAATTCAAAACTGTAAAGCAGCTTTAAAGAAGCAGGTTCAGCCCCATACAAAAAAAAATACGCAGAATAAAATAAAACCACCCAATATTGTCACAAATCTGAATCAGTTTAAATAATCTATTTTACAAATTAAGAATTTATTCTATTGAAATAAAAGTAGGCGATGTAAAAAGTCGCGATATTCCTGAAACGAGGAGAAATGTAAGCCATCGACTGGAAAAGAGGATGGAGAGTACGATGCTCCCCACAGGGACTGACGTAGAGGGCTAGTAGGGGGGTCTTGTAGGACGCACTCACTAACGCCCAAAAAATCGACATCGGACATACACAAGTAAAAGAAATAACCATGAACGACTAACGAGATCCTACAGCTAATGTCTGAGGGAAGACAAATCCCATAATGTTCTATTGACATAATATCAATATCTCATGTCTGGAACTAGTAGGAAAAAAATCGTGGACGTGATCGCCACCCCAGCTTTCATATATGGGAGTACTAAAGACACTCACGCGATTGGTGACATTAGAAATCTCAAGTTGCAAAATTCAAGCCCAAAATGAATTCTCCACCGCATTTCAAGTGCACTAGAAGCTTTGGCAAGCTTTGGCTTTGGCTAGCTTTGGCTTTGGCTTACTTTTCAACATTATTTTGGAACGAGTAATCCAAACCATTGATGTGAGAGAAGGTGCACTGGCGCGTTTCATAAGAGACAGACCTGGAATGCAGAATCTTCAGAAGAACGGCAAAGGCCGTGTCCACAGCATAGAAAGAAATTATGGAAGAATCAGATCGGTTAAAAGGATTCAAAGTATTGTCCTCCTATGTCGCTACATCGCCGCCAGCGAGATTTCCAACCATCGAAGGCGTCTGGGTTGTTCTTCTCCCAAATGTTCTTTAAAGCCTTGGTGCAAGCACCTTTGATGTTGTGGACCGTACCGAAATGTCAACCTTTCATGAGAGATTTCTAGCGCTCAAATAAATAGAAGTTTGGGAGAGCCACGTCACTATATGGAGGCTGAGGGACCGTTGGCACACCTGCATTGGCCAAGTAGCTGATAACAACAAAGATTGTATGCGCTGGCCCATTGTGTTGGTGAAGTTTCCAATCTTTAGTGATGTCGGGCCGGATGCATTGAGCCGTGCATTTGAGTCCCTTGAGAACTTCCACGTAGAATTTTCCGGTTACGCATGTACCCTGCGGTACGTACTCGTGGTGGACGAGCCCCCTGATGTCGAAAACGCACAATGAGTATTGTCTTGACTTTTGATTTGCTCATTCTGGATTTCTGGTGGCGAGGGGACGCTGACGTGTGCCACTGACGTGTGGCATTTAGCCTCTTTATCTCGGGGTCGTACTCGAACATCCAGGACTCGTCCCTATGGTCACGTTGTCTAAAAAGTGAGCGTCTTCTTGACGCAGGTCCAAAAGCTCCTGGCACGTTTCAACTCTGCGCGATTTTTGATCGTCCGTTAATACTTTGGGCACCAGCTTCGCCTACACTTTCCGCATCTCCAAATTATTCCTCACAATTTCGTGAACGATGGTTTTTGGGATATGTAATGTCCCTGTCACTAAACGAACACTTAAACGACGGTTCGAGTTCAAACGAATCTCCCACGATTCACGTTTTCGTCGGTACTAGTCGTTAATGGCCCTCCAGCGGGGTTCATCGCTCACAGTCTTCAACAAAAGCCTTGTGCCACCGGTAGACTTATCGATTCGAAAGGAAATCATTTGCAAAAGCTGTATTAATCATAATGTTTTCGCTGCGGTCTTGCCAAGTTTAACACAAAATTTTATTGCTATCCGTTGTTCTAGCGAATGCTGTATTTTGGCTTGTACAGGGTGACCGAAACTCTCCACCTGTTCGGAGCCGACTACGTGTGCGTATGCTCATTCTATAATATTCCCATCTACTCATCCCCGCGCTCTACAGCGCGCTACGATGTAGTCGCTTCCAAAAAAAAATTTAATTACTTTCTGGACAAACCGTGCAAGAGAGAGTTATACAGCTCATTAGAGGAACCTCGTACAACAGTGGAAGTAAAAAGAGGAAAATTGCCAGGCCACCTGGAGAGGGGAAACGTGAGGCACGCCAAGAAATTCATCTGCATCCTGGAGGTAGGAGACGACGAAAGGTCGACCACGTAAGAGATGCTTGTTAAAGTGAAATATGTTTACCGAGAAGCATGGAATAAAGTGTTTGGGAACATGTTTCTAGATATATATCGTAACCACCTTGTGCCACCGGTTATCAGTTATTTCTAAGATTTTAGAAACGTTTGAATCACGACAAAACGTTCGGAAAACAGTTTTGGGTCTACCTTTCTTTCTTTAAGAATTATTTTACGTCGGTATGCTATGCCTTCTTGAACCTATCACCGACTGCTTGTTTTAACGGATTTTGTTGCTTAATGATTAACATGATCATAAGAGAGCAGATTCTTACTAAGGATTTTATAGGATTTGTACTAGGATCTTGGGAACTTTTATAATTGAGATTATTAATAATAGTTGTTATTGCGAACACAATTTTTGTATTCTTTATTAAATTTATTACACTAAAATTGACCGAACAGTTTAACTATGTGAAATAAATATGTATTGTTTTATTCATTGGTTTTATTTCGTTACCCTATTGTAAATAAATCTTTATTTGACTAAAATCAGATGAATGGTCATATTGATACAGTTAATCTGGTTATTCACTTTTAGGTCATCTAGTTTTAAAGCAAATGAGGACTTAATTACATCTAGTTTTTATTTCTTGACCCCATTGTAAATACATCTCATCCGAATATAACTAAAATCGGATGAGTAGTCTTATTGAACAATAAATCTGGTTAAATTAGTTTTAAATCATCTGGTTTTAGACAAAACATCTGGTTTTAGGCATACAATTAAGACGCCATTTAGATTTAAATCGAATCATGCCACTTGGCCCAGACATGTTGCACAGAGACGGGACACTGGTTCCGTGTAGGAAGTACTCATAATTTTCTATATAGCATCTACTCTATGTAGCATTTACTTATTTCAACCGCTATATTGGTTTTTCAAATGATAGCTGTCAAATGACGTCATCGTTGAAGACGGGGCTTAGACGGCTTGTGAACTGAACAAATTGAGTAAAAAGTACCCGCAAATCGACCCCGAAGCATTCGGCAATATTAATATATAAGCTATCAAAAAACAAGGTAAGTGGAACAGTGAATGTAACCTGAATCGTCCGAAGCATTCACCAATATTTAATTTATTACATGTAATACATTATTACGTTATAAGTTTATGGTGCACGCGCCGGTACGCTAGTAAGGATGAAAGTGGTTAAATCACATCCTTCTGTATAAAAGTGGTTAAACCAAATCCTTCTTCCTCTTCTTCTCCTTCCCCTCTTGCCCTAACTCCTTTTTAAAAGTATTGAGGAAAAGATATTTCTTAATTAGATTAATCTTTGTTTTCTTTGATTTTTATCTATTTGTTTATTTTAATTTTTTTATTTTATTGATTATTATTTCCTTACTTTTACCGTATTTCCGTCATTTTTTTATTTCAATTTTTTTTAATCTTTTTCTTTTCTATTCTCTTTCTTTCCCTTTGTCTTTTCTAGGTACCATTTATAACTTGATGGAGTTAGATCTCAAGAATTCTGCAATACACTTACATAAATCCTTAGAGAAGTTACAAAGGACGTTGTCAATGTGGAAAAGAGCTGCTATATTAAGGTTGACGAAGGAAAATCTCAAAGCTTCTATGTTTATTGCATTTTGTGGACAATAGAAAAATATATCACTGAAGTCGCCGTATTGTTCACAAGAACATAATGGAACTGATTTGATACCAATTCTAGCCACGTGTTCTGGGAAAAGTGCACATTCTGTTGATAGTGGAGGAGCTAAATTTAGAAGACATTTGAAGTTCCGAAATCAATGAAATCATCTTGATTTTTTGAACAATGGATCTGTACTTTTTCCCGAAAGAGAGGACGGTATTTTACCAGAGTGATTGCCATCGAGAAAACATCGAGTTTTTGATATTTGGATAGAGGACGGGATTACTGATATTAAAAGTAGTTACATGCATGAGCTTGAATCCACCATACCCTGATAAGTATATTGGAATTCGCCGCATGCAAAATGTTTTCTCTAATGCGAAGTAGGAGATCTGAGGAATACTTTTTAATTTCATGGCTAATTAAAGCCATTAGAACACTTTTAGACACTGTAAAGGAAACAGAGAATTCTAGGCTCAGTGCACTTGAGGATGGCCATAGATTCTACAGAAAATAAGATTAAGAACTCAGGGCATTCGTATATTGAAAGAGATGAGGGATCCATCGTTTTTGAATGCTCAGAATAAAATTCCATCGCATTCGGAAAAAGGCAATCTTTAAATTAAATAAATCTCTGATATGAGTTTTTGCGGAAAAAAATCTATCGATATTTAAAAAAAAAGAGATCTGTATGGAATTTGAAAACCTGGGAACGAGTCATTGGACCAACGAGTCATTGGACCTATTATGAGATCAGGAGAAATGTGATCGAAAGGTGATGTTGGGGGCGAAGAGTCTCTATTACTGTATTCTATGGGTCGAGAAAGAAAAACCTTTGAATATATAGATGTTACAAATAACTGGGGAGTTCAATGATTATTTCTTTAAAAGGAACTTTGATCCTAGTCAGAATGATCAAAGAATAAAAGGAAGTTCGGAAGCTTCTACTTGCATGGATCTTTTAGGCGATGATGATACATTAAACCTAAGCAAATTCTTAAAGCAGTATATTGAATGCGGTTAATTCTATTAATTCTGAATCTAGTGCAGTCTGCGTAAATAAAGCATCCATAATCCAGTATCCATGAAAAGTAACAACATCTGTGGATCGGCAACCCAGTAAATCATTGCAACCGATAAAGTTTATGTGATGTTCAAATTTGAGATTAGATTCAATAATTCCTAAATATTTAAATTGATTGAGTTGTGAGATAGTCGTATTCTTATAACTAAAATTGACTGCTACCGGTCTATCAGCATTAAAGAAGACCACCCCAACACTTTTATGAGGAGTTATAGAGCCCTACATGAGAGAGAAAATGACTCGTGCCGAACTTCTCGTGCCGAATCTTGATTTATTATATTAATATCTTTATTGGAGCTATGCATAGTTAGGTCGTCCGCATAAATCAGAATATTGACTCAGGGAGGGGTTTGAATAATTCTGTTATGTATGTGTTAAATAATATCGGATTGGGAGTAGAACCTTGAGGAAGACCCATCCATGCATGTCTAGACATATTCGAGTCTCCATGTAGTAAATAAATTTTAAAAGTGATTACATTTTGAATCAGTTTGATGAACTGATGGGGAAGGCCCATTTTCTGAAGAATGGAACACATAATAAAAGGGTTGACATTATCATAGACACTGCATAAGTGTGTCCGCTAAGTTTACTTACTTATAGGTCTATCGTGGCTTTAAAGTTTATAGTTGGGCATACTATATCATTTTCTACTCATTATAAGTCGGTTACCCTAAGAAGCAAAATTTTCAAAGAAATATAAAATCTACCTGCTTTTACACAGAACACAATATGGACAAACAAGCCGTAGAAGAAATTTCAAATTTTTTTTGTCGTTTTCTTACACTTTATTGCACCAATTCTAAATACTTTGTAGCAAATATTGTAATGTATAATAACCGTTACTTCAAATTATTGCAATATTATTGCACACCATTAAGAATAATTATTACCTAGTTATTGAGTCGGCATGTTTCAATAAAATGTTATTATAGTTGTCTGTTTCGTTTATAAATCCTCTTGTTGCATGTATAGAACCGTTTAGAATTTTAAATGGATAATATATTGTTTTAAACGAAAAAGTGGTGTCACTGGGTAAAGGAATGTGAGGTAATAGAATGGAGTGTAGGAGAAAGAGAAGTACGAAAAAACTGGAAGTTAAGTTTGTGGTATAAACGAAAGGATAGAGAGATAATAATGAAAATAGTGGGTGAAATAAAGAGAAGAAAATAAAGGGAAAAAAAGCAGGAGAGGGGTAAATAACAAGCAAATAGGACAAGGTAGGGAGAAAGAGAAAAAATAAAAGTAAATAAAGAAAGAGGGAGAAGGGAGTATGGGGGCAGTAGGGGAGAGGGGGAGGCTTGCTGGAGAGTGGCGAATATAGAAGATGGAAGAAATGGGAGATAGGGTGGCGGAATGGGGTAAGGGGGTAGTAGGGAAGGTATAAAAAGAGAGAAGAGAATGACAGAAGAAACCAGTTCCAGGCTGAAGAGGATGATAAATCCTAAAACCTCCTTCAAACAAACTCACCAATCTCCCAACAATATACAATCCCAACAGGGAGTGGAGTTTTAGTTAGGGTAAAAATCCCACACTGTTGGATGCACGGGCATCCTTCGCCTTTTGAAGGTTCTCCACTTCTACGTAAAACAAAAAAAAATGATAGAAGAAATAAAAGCCTTCTGCCCAAGTATTGTATTTTGTGTTGTTTTTTTTCTCTAGCTATGTTGAATTATTAATTAATTATATACTGTTAAGTCTTTATGTTTTTTCTTTTTTGGAACTATTGTATTGTAATTGAAAGTATATTTGTATAGAATTAATTATGCCAATAAAGCTTTACTACTACTACTACTACTATTTTAAATTTTTATCTCAGGGCCGCACCAAGGGGGAGTGCAATGGATACATGGAACAAGTAATTGAGTGGAATTATTAATTATCCAACCTAATGGCTTTTTTTAGGGGCGGACAATTTTGTCTGGCATTACGCCGCCAAGGGGTGTGCATGAATTGGACGCTAAGAATGTAGATTATCCTTTTTGTAGTAAGTACACCTGCCAAGGGTGCCATAAACTGGACGCTAGTATTTCTGCCTATCCAAATTCGTCTGTTGTTTGGCTTAATGTTTTATTTCATTGAGCCTTAAAGTGTTTATAAAAAATTAATTGAATTTAATGTTTTATACCATTATTTATTTACATAATTTATAAATTTATATATACCGGGTGTCCCAATAGTGTGTCCAAGTCCAATTGCTCCTGTATCATATTATATAGAGAAAAATTTCCAAAGCAGAAGTCTCTAGGGCTTTAAGCTACATAAAGTAAAAATATTTTCATGTATACAGGCTGTCCCATAACTGCAGGCCGAACACAAAATACATTTTTTTAAATGGAATGCTATACTTCTTAGTTGATAATTCGAATCTACGTATTTTTCATGACTTTCAATCTAAGACTTGGTAGGTCTATACCTCCTCCTCCTCTTTCCATTATCCTCCAAAGGATGTAGTGACACCATTTATATTTGATTCAACAGTTGATTCCATGCTTGCCTATCTTGTGCAATCCTTTCGGCATCATGCAGTCTCATATTTATTAAGGGTTTTGTTT
>WYDF02032026.1:2414-12778 GCA_009867245.2 Adranes taylori
CAAAAATGTTATGGATCTACCGATTCCTGGTAAACACACATTCGTGGTAAACACATTCACGTATTCTAGTAACTCATCAATAAATTGATGTTGATTTTCAAGTGGAATAGAGCTGGAAACAGCAAATGACAGTGTTGACGAGTTCGATGAAGGAGATAACGTTCCCTTATCGGTGTTTTCAAGAAACAGAAACGGCAGGTGAGCTTAAATTAGTATTATGCAAAATGGGAAGAAATTTCGCCTACTTATGCCCACAATGAACCTGCAAGCTCGCTAGTCATACAAAAAAAAATAGTAACTGTGCTTACAAATAGCATGACCATAACTTTAACCCTACAATACTAACCACTCGGAAAATGTACGAAATTAACCCTGAAGAGTAAAGATTTCGCAAAAATCCCGATGACGTACCATTTGGTGGATTTTGTTAGCTTCATATCTTTAGTTGTGGTGTGGTTTGCATGCAGTGCACAGTGAGCTAGCGTTTCTTTATTCTTGTAGGAGATGTCATATCGTAATTTATACGCAAGGTTAGTATTACCATTATACAGCGTATTTCAAAAAGAATGACCTCATTTGAAACAGTTACATTTATTAGAAAAACACTGCAAAAATACCAAATGTATATCAAAATAGTCTCAAAAGTATGAAGTTTAAGACAATAATCACAAATGTTCTATGTACCCTCCATTAGCTGCACGGACGAATTCATCCCAAACTGGTCTCAAGTTGTCTTCTTCAACTGAAGCTACTGCAGCTGTTATCCTGTTTCTATGTTCATCAACATCACGAGGTAAGGGCGCTACATAAACAAGTCCTTTGAAGTATCCCCATAGGAAAAAGTCACTCGGTGTAATGTCCGGCGACCTTGGAAGCCAAGAGTGTAAAGCGCCGTCGTACGTTCAGGTCCTATCCAACTGTTGAGGCAAGATGTTATTGAGGAAACCTCGCACGGTATAATGCTAGTCTGGCAGTGCTCCATCTTGCAGAAATATGAAGTCGTCAGAGTCTGCAGTCAGTTGTGGAAAAAGCCAGTTCTGTAGCATTGCAAGATAAGATCACTGTTTTCATCGAAAAAGTAGGCTCCATAAACCTTGGTTTGTGAAACTGCACAAAATACGTTCACTTTGGGGGAATCTCGCTCATGCTCAACGAGTTCATAAGGGGTTTTGAGTAATGTGGAAAGTTGCTTCGTCGCTAAATACCAGCCGCGACAGA
This sequence comes from Adranes taylori, assembly GCA_009867245.2. NCBI lineage: Eukaryota > Metazoa > Arthropoda > Insecta > Coleoptera > Staphylinidae > Adranes > Adranes taylori. The sequence goes on from WYDF02032026.1 coordinate 3,633, forward strand.
AAAGTGCCCTCTTCCATGTCTTGTAACAAACATAATATGGAGTGGATGCATTCGACCAAATATGTAGAAACATGAATTGTGCAAGAAAAACTCGTCAATGGCCGATGTCCATCTTTTACAGTATGCTGAACATTACGTGTATTAATTCATGGATCATCTTGAGTCAAAATTTTTAACGAAACAGATAAGCAGAAAATGAACAGAAAATCATTCATGCTTGAGCTTCATCAGCAACTTGCCAAACCTTGTCTGGAGCATTGTTTTAGTGGACCAACTTTGCAGCGTTTAGTTTGACGATATACTCCATATTATTTGTGATATACTCCATATTCCCATTTCCGAAGCTGAACAAGAACCTACCCCATCAAATCGCACCACATGTCAAATGAAAAAGAAGAATGACAAGCTTCCTTCGCAATCACTGCCGATGCCCTTTTTGTGCTGAACACAGCTTTGCAACGCTTTGCTGCAGATCTTCCAAATGAAATACCATTTACTTTACGGGAGTCTGGTGTGCAAAGCATGCCAGACTCCCCTAGTAAAAATTTCCGCGAACATAATGTCGTAGCTTTGTGTCCCCAAGTAAATCACATGAAAATTCTGGAAAAATTGGCCAGATTTCCATGTTATAAATTTACCATTAAGGAGTCAAAAGGCTGCGATAAGAAGACAACAAAGCTGTCTGCGGCGTACACAAAAGCAGAGACCGGGTGATTCATGGGTAGACGAATACATCCTGTTCTATCCACTATGACAGCAAAAAGCAAAATTCATTTTCACGAAATACAAAACCCTTCATCGTAGAGATTGAAAAATTATATCTTGGCAGAGATAACAGCATTGCTTCCTATGACATTTCGTTTAATTAATTTTTGCCTAGTACGAATTCAGTTTTGATTTGTGCGAAATAATGTTTCGCTAATGTTAAATGTGGCATTCTCGATCCTCAATTTGCTTAGTAAAGCCTGATGCATTCACCATGCCGATTAGAATGTATAAAATATTGGCGAATCACGGATTTTCAATTGACGAACATTCAATTTTCTCGAAGAGCAAAAACAGGTGAAAACTTAAGCAAGCTTTGAATGAGAGTGATATCGTGCTGGTTTTCTAGTCTCTAAATACTTCGAAAAGCAGCAGCGCGTCGGCAATGTCCAATTTAGCTAAGTACATACGGACGGAGGGTTTGATGTTTTATGGTTTATTCAAAATGCATTCGCATAGACTAACGATACTTTTAAAGCTTGCTTTCTTTCCCATACTCATGTTTTGAAGGGTGGCACCAATAAAACCAACCTTTTGGTACGAAATATTTTTAGACTATTGTCAAATGTTTCTTTTAAAATCAATATCTACCTAAGTTAAATTCTGAGCATGTTTTAAGTGAAATTCTTAAATCTAATTGCTTCATTATTTAATCCACTCAGTAAATACTATTTTTAAAAGGATCAAAATTTTGTAAGTGTTTTTACTTATATGCTAAACAACGTACAGAAAACCCTCGTATATAAATAGACAACCTTCATATATATTACGAATTCCTTATTAATATCGTAATTTTGATTAAAAACATTCTTATTAATGCTAATTATTGAGGAAACAACAAATAAATGGATTACATTAAGCAAGCTACATTTAAATAATATAATAATTACCTTCTATAGACATACGAATCTTCCTCTAAAGGAATTGTAATTTGCTGTTATAACATGCTGATTCATTTACCTAAAAACGGAAAAAGCTTCCTTTAATTCATTAAAATTATGTTAATCACTACAGACACATTGTTAAAACGCTTCACTCACTTTAAATTTATCTTTAACTGAGGAACATTTTACTCCAGTTTGGCTTTTTGAAATTTGCAACTTATTTAAAAATAACAGCAAATAGTTAAAACTCTGGTTATCAAATATATAAAAAACAATTGGCGTTGGAATCTTGATTTTATTAACAAAAATCTTATGTATATAAAATATTTAAGAATACTTTGAAACTAATTATAATTCGTGATAAAATATTTAACTATGAATAAGTAATATGACTTAATTGTGAACAAGCAATAAATTTACAACAATATTAGTAGTTAATTAAACTAATAAATATTAGTGTGATATAATTTTACACGCACATAACTTATAATTCTACACACCGTATATGGTAGAAAGAACTACAAGATCAGCAAGTTATTTTAATAAAACATGTGTATTACATTATATATATTAAATTTATTGTCATACCGCTTTGTATGAAACATGTAAAATTTAAAATAATACTACGTCACTTCCAACAACATAAATAAAAAAATCCTGCAAAGCGTTCTGACTTTTATTGCAAAACTCCAACAGAATCGACAAGTGCAATAAAACAAGCAATTAATAAACAATCATCAGCCAATAATTTCACCAATCACCAAGCAAATTAAATGAAAATCTATAATTAAAGAAATCAGAAATTGATACATTATAAAAATAATTTAAGCAACGGAAAGATTTACGATGTATAATCACATAAGTTTTTTTTGCAAGCAGTCATTGTACTCTACGTATAGAGAGGAACGTCGTCTAATACCGCTAGACAAATGAGGGATGAGGGCGTTCACAGAGGGAGGAGAAAAGAAAGCAGAAAATAGCAGCGTTCGCACCGCATTGTACACAGAGGGAGGTGAGGGAGATAGAGCCGACTGCTGAAAGCCAAGTAGCGTTTGTATCAACTTGCACATAGTGTGAGTAATGGGGATAGGGGATGGCAACCACTACCTCAAAACCACACAACGCCTCTCTTATAGTGCTCGAGCGTTATAGAGAGAAATAGAAGAGGAAAAGAGATTGAGAATACATATTTCTCGCATTTTCGATTACCTTCCTTTGGCTTCAGCAGATGTTTTTCATGTTTTTTGCGTGTTCGCATCGAGTGCAGAATATGAACAAAATAGGGTACATATTAAGAGAGAGACATGTCTTGTTCTCTTTTATGGCGCCTTGCTCTTCGCGGGCAATTTTATTATAGAATTTCACTTCTGGTGATTTACGATTTCAAGTAAACAGTAAACGGTGATTTACTATTTCAAGTAAACAGTAAACACCTTAATGGGTTTGTTGAACTCTACATTCATTGTCCCGGTCGGGACAGAAAATTTGATCTCTGATTTCGAACAAACAGCTTCAAATGAGTTTATTGAATCAGGTCGAATCAGGTGAGCTCGTCTGGTCGAGATTTCGATGCTTGAGAGTTTTTAGCAAACGACTTTTAATAAGTTTAATGAACTTTGAAGGCGTTACCTTCGTCTAAATAGATTTTTCTATTGTTTGAACGCCATCGGCTTAAAAACTGCCGTCACCTTGATTAGTTCCTTGATTGGCGGTTGTCCGTAGTAGAAGGTGTTGTATCTTGTTGTTCGGTTGCACCTTAAATCCGATTGGAGAGATCTCTATCATAGTATCGTAGACTCTTGGTAAGGATATTATGCGACATCATTCTTTAAAATTCGCAACGGTTAAAAGGACGCTTCCTATTCGAGGAAAACTCTCCCTTCATAAAGATTTTAGCAGAAATTTCGACTAAACCCTGCCAAGTTACCCCCATTAATTGTGAGGCAGTAGTCAAGAACTACTGCCGGCGAAACCGCATACCAAAAATCTCTAATGTCATATAAAAAGCCATACCCAGGCCAGTTTCAAAAAAGGGTCTTGTTTCTGTTAGATCATGATTGAGCAACTTTCCCACATAAGCAACCAAGATATTTTCGTAGAGTGAGTTATATTTCGCACTCCTGAATTCGTTTGGCCGCTGAGTAAGCACCATCAACAAAATTCATTTATTTATGCTTCAAATTTAATAAAATTAAATTTACTCAAACAACCAGTAAACTTCTCACAACAAGAATATCAGGTAAACAAGACTCACACTGCTGAATACTTAGGCAGTAATCTTTCAATCCCTCAATATATAATTCTTTAAGCTATATTTCTCTCGCATCTACTATTTCATATCCCTCTTCGTGTACCTACGACGTCCAGGAGAAAGTGAGGAGGACGCAGCAGAAGAATAGGGAAGCTTTACGTAAGGCTTACTTGGACAGTAGAGGAAGCCGTGACAACATACCTGAGAGACTAATCATACAAAGTTGTCCGAGAACACCACGATACTTGCTCGACGCCGAATCGTCTGTACCAGAGCCATCACCGAATCCTTCGCCGAGCCAAACCGACGATTCGTGGACTTCACCAGGTTCGCCATTGCCTTCGGTAGTACTAGGAGACACCTCGTGATCACCGACATTGGGTAAAGGATGGTTATATCCAGTCACGTCAGAGAAACATAGCCGTCATCTCTTCCGGGACATTTTCGGCGATAGTGATTAACATCAACGTGCTCCCCACTTTTACTCAGACGACGCAACATCACTAGTTTCAAATCCCTGTTCAAACCGAGCAATTTTGTTGCGTCGTTAATCACTCAGAACATCATATGTCAAAATTTTTAATACCTTAATATCATTTATATCTCTGAATTTTTTTAACTGAAAAGAGGACGTCCTATTTTTTTTTGCATTATAATTAGAATCAAATAGAGAAATGTGAGTCAAAAATAATGAGCGCCAATTAGAATCAATAATGAGTTATAAATACTAAGTCAAGGGTCGGATTTGAAAAAGTATACAGAAAGCTGAATCAAGTGGCCCTTGGCGAAACAAATATTGGAGAGACTTCTTTGGACGAAAACTGCAGACCTCCAGTTAATTAGCCTTTTGTTGGTAAGTCATTAATGTCGGATTTAGATTCTAGTTCTGCTTTAGAATTGTAAGATAATCAATACGTTCTAAATAACCTCTCAACGTAGTCAAAATTAAATTAAAAACCGTCATACTTTCAATTTCCGATATTTGTGATCTTATCCAAACGCAATACATATGCATGCAACGTAAAAGACATAACTTGCGAACAATCGGTACAAAGAAATGGATACTACTCGTACTCAAATACGCGAACAATTCTAGAGTGTGTTCCAGAAACAAACCAATATTTGGGAGGATTCCGAAACTGGATAAGTGAAGACACATGGTCTACACAAAATAGATAAGGTGTTCTCTTATTTGACGATGTGCCCTAATGTAAATATTTCATCGAAAATCATCAGTTGCTGTTTAGCAACCACACATTCTGATATCCAGTGTTATTAAATAACTTTCAGCCACATAAAGTCAGGAAAACTAGAAATCCCCAAAAAATGAGGCTGAGAAAAGTGCAATTAGTAATGTTAAGTGATCATCCGTAACATACTGGGCTAATAAATGATCGAGAATGAAAATTCATGGCATTTCTCGGCGACAGTTGTTATTACAGCATCGTGGTATTTTCCTATATAAATATTTTAGGTTCGCAAAAATTCGCACTAATTACAATGGGATCAGATCGAATGCTGTTAGATCAACTTCCTGTGCAGGCGTTGATGAACTTAAAAAGGGATGCCAACAAAAGTTATTTTCCCAATCCGAGGATTTTACTTTTCCCAATCTGAGTTTTACTCTTAAGGATGGAGAAATAATATATCGTACTTCCACATGTCGTATATAGAAAAAAGAACTACAATATCAGAAAGGCATTTTAATAAAACATGTGTATTACATTATACTCATTACATGTATTGTCATACTGCTTTGCAAATTTTATAATATTTTTTTAATAAAAGCTTAATTATTTTGTAATAACATAAGATTTATAAAATTTCAAGCAAAGAAAGGACACTAGAACGTACGTAACTAATGTGCGCTTATCTTGATAAACTAGATATCTAAGCTTTGAAATATTTGCTGAAATTTTATGGCATCAAAATAAACAAAGAAAACCCTAAATAGAGACCAACAGGACTATGCTCTTGCGGTGCAAGCAAAAGATATCACGTACAAGTATAACATGTCTCGTGTGTGTTCTTATAAAGAATATGATATAATGTATTTGGTTTTATTTAATGTAATACATTTGGAAAGTCCAACAAAACTGGTACAAAAATCACAAATTATAAGAGGTATTTACCTTTTAAAGATATAATCATACAGGTGTTCCTTAAAAATTCGGACTATAAATAAATTAATTGTCCAAGTCATGAACATGAAGAAATATTATATATTTTTGAAATTATAAAAATAATATTGTTACTTTGCTTTAGTGCAACACTGTTAAGCTCCGAAACAAGGAGGTTCCATGATGATTATACCATCATACTCCACGGTACTTTCACTTAACGTTGTATTAAACATTTTGATATTGTAGATATGAAAATATTATTCAGCGAGATATTTGGATAATCCGGACCACAGACAGGATGCTCCCTGATATCTCTCAAATAAAGAATCCGCAACTTACCAGGAACAAAAGAAAGCCTGTAGGGTTTACAAGTTGTTAAAGTTAGAATTATTTATATGTACACAGAATTGAGCACTGATTAGTAAAAAGAAATCTAAGTTTTTTTGATAATTTAAGACTTCATCTTAATTAAATATTCATCAAATTCTAATAGATTAAAGATATTAGTTGAGCAAAATTGCAAAACTAAACAAATTAATAAACATGAATATCCGTTTAATATCAAAAACATAATATGTGTTAATGTTCAATGTAGGTATCAAGTTGATACATATTTTGCGTGTATACTAAATTTACCTATATATTATAACGTGCGAATAGAAATAGCATCTATAGTGTGATAACTGATTGTGACATTAAATCACGTTCATATTGTTTCATATATTCTGATGGTTAGTACCAGAAATCGAGTTTATCAGTTAATTGTTATTAAATTATTGTTAATTATTTAATACAGAGGTTTACTAGTTAGTTTTCGAGAGGTGTGTTTCACTCAGCTCATGTCAATCTAACAGTAGGCTCCACAGTAACTTGATTAGCATCTTGTTACGAGTCAAAGATAATTTATGACTATCCATTTGTTCATTAATAATGAAACACATTATTCCAAAGCTCCAAAAGTTTAATACCACTATTTTGTGTTATACAATATGTTTCGATATGATTGGCCCCATCATTGTCAAACTGAAGATTTTAAGAAGTTAATTGTCAAACTGAAGACTTAAAAATTATATATAAAATTTTTTATATATACATTTTCCTGAATTCAAGTCTTACATATTCAACATCATTTGACCTTTGTAAAAAAACCATTTTTATTATATGTATAACGAAGAAACCAAACAAAATGTTTCTCAATTTAGACATTAGTATATAAAATATAAAAATGAAAAATGTTTTCATTTTCCATACTGTTTCAATTTATATGCGGTATCATTTTTGATGCGATTATAAACTAATAGATATTATTAAAGATATATTATTTTTTTAAATAAACAGTAAATAAATTGGATAAGGTGTGTATGAACTGGAGTGACATGTATGATAACTGATGAAAGTTATTTTAGTAACGTGAAGTACATTCGGATGCAAAGCCATGTTTGAATTGATGTAAGCCAAATTTGGGCTGACAACATTCTGGAATTGTTATGGCTTGACTAAAATTATCAGTATTAAGTACTTAATTCATAATATAGTCTTAAATGTAGATATTAATATATCAAATTTAATCAAAAATAAATTAACAGATTTTATTTTGTATAGTTTCGAAGTTTACTTATTAGGTTCTTAATTTTTCAAATTGAACATATTTTAAATTGAAGTTAAATTATAATTTGTTTGAGTATTTATAATATTATTATTCAATTGATTAAATCTATAGATGTACATGTATTGTAAGTGTTTAGATCTTAGATAATTGTAGCATATTTGTAAAATAGATCTATTTTTAGATACAGCCTGCTATTTTAGACTGCTATTGTAGTTGTAGTTGGTAATGTGATTAGTACTTTTAGCAAATAAATATATTCCAGATTCCAGAAAAAAACACTGTCTCACAACGGTCAAGTGCTCCTAATGCCAGCCATACACGTTGCGGTAAACCTGAGAGATTTACTTGCACAGGTTACCTGCGCAGGTAAACCGAAACGTGTGTGCATACTATTTATTGTAAAACTGTACAGGTATCGTCACCTGCACAAGTGACCGAGAAAGAATGGAAAAATGATTCTTCTTGCCTTCGCCAGAGTGCAGACCGGTTCGTGTATGGGGCTCGCCTGCACAGATTTCAGTTGTAGAGAAAATTTCGAGTAGAAAGTGTGCAGGACACACTTTCTACTCGAATTTTTTTCTTGTCGCTATTTTTTGTAGTGTAGTGTCGTTTTTAATATTTTGCGGATTTTTGTAAACAATATAAACATGTTATCAAATCGAAAACGTAATGAAGTTATTGAAGAGTTTATTGAGATATATAAATTAGAACCTTCTCTTCGGCGTATAAAAAGTAAATGATATCATGGTCGGTCAAAAAGAGACGTTGTTGATACAAAATTATTGACAAAATTTGTCATGATTTCATAATGTTCATAATTGTCATGTCATAATTCTCATAATGTCATAATTATTGACATAATTTGACAAAATAAGTAAGTAGGTGGGTGTTAATTTCGAAAATTCTGATGAAAAGAATATTATAAGAATTAGCTGTAAAAATTGACGCAAGGTGGACACATGTTTCTAGCATAGGGTTATAGCTGTTATCAACACCTTTTCTTATTCCAAATATTGGCGTAAGGTCTCATTGCATCTCAGGTCTCATTGCGTAAGGTCTCATATGAATCCGACACTTAACCATTACGCTATGAATGTACAAATAATTATGAAAACTTCTAATTTAAACATTGATTGTATGTAAGATTGCATACATTAAGATGTTATATTTTGAATTATTCGCTGTATACAGATATGGTATAATATATTATATCAGGAATGTGTTATGCATTTGGACGAATTAACACCTTTTACAAATTGAGATGAATCATTAATGTATGTCAATGAAGCAAGGGGCTTTAACAATCAAAGCTCACTTCGAATAATACTTGCATTGGGATTTTTTTCTGAGAAGCATCGGACCATCCTAAAGATGTCCAAATTGCCTCTACAGTGATCTTAATAGAAAAGGTGACTTTAACAATTGAAAGTTCAAACCCTTAACACATGTGGCTCATCTCCAGTATAAGAGTACATACTAACACGATATATGAAGATATGTAAACAGTATTTACT
>WYDF02032037.1:0-12777 GCA_009867245.2 Adranes taylori
AATGTTCATCGGAATTTTTTCTACCTTTGTGGTCTCTCATATATGATTCGCAATTTTAGATGATTGCTTGCTTAATTGAAAACAACTATTATGATTAATTATTCGCTTTATATTTTATATATAAAGATAATCGATTATAACTTTATACACAAAATTTTAATAGTACAAACATAATTATTCAGTACGATTATAATTTTATATATAAACCTAGTACAAACATATTTATTTAGAGGTATTCAGATACATTTTTTTTATTTACTTTGTTAAAAGTATATCGCTTTAACTCTATTCATATCTCAGAATCGTTTATTTATCTTTGATGTCACAGTATAAAATTACATATTTGAGATGATTGTATATACACATAGAGTTATAAGACTTGAAGCCTTTGTGTATAAAGATAAAGGACTAGCTAAATTGTTTAATAACAGAAGATAATTACTTATTGAATTATATACGATGATGAACTTTGCCCTTTTGATTTTGAGTTATAGACAAGTATGAGTTAACAAACTTTTCTTTCTTGGAGTTCACCCATTTTTAGAACAAGGGCTTCAGTTCTCACCTCTCAATAAGTGTCGCCTCTAGCGATTGTTGACCAAACCAAAATTTATGGCATTATTACATTTGCCAGAAATGTGCCAGAAAGTGCAACTACCAGAAATGAAAAAAATCGACAAGCGAGTGGTTACTAATACCGCTATTAGGGTAAGTGTTAAAATGATAGTACATGGAATATGCCGATGAGTATTTATAAAATTACAACATAATTTTAAAAAAACACAAACATTTTCGCGTAATACAATTATTGAAAATTTGCCTAAACAAAAGGGATGTAATTAAAAGCGGATATTAGACAAGGTTTTTTTCCATAAGATCGAAAAACTGATTGCTTTTAAAATTTACTCCTCAACTTTGATACCTGACCAATTTGATTACATGACTAATTTGTCTATTTATATTATCAATTCTTGCTCATATTGAAAACAATTAGTTAGCTCAAATAAAAAATGTATTAAGTTAAATATAAGCCATTAGAAATTGTGAAATTTTGAAGATTGTATACATAACGTTTTTTATATGACAAAACAGCAAAAGTGGTTCATGAAAATATCGTTTTTATTGGACAGTTAAAGTTCTATCAACTTATGCTATGTATGAGTAATTTTGAATATTATATCTGAGTAGTAGATTTTATATAAAAATTAATAATTCTATAGTTTTATTCAAATTTAATGCAGCTACGGATGCCCTGGATCAGCCTTGACTCTTTACCTTGAATTCAAGTCACAGGTATTACAACAAACGTTAATATTTATGTTCCCAATAAGAGGTTCATATGAAGTTCGAAAGGAATGGTATAGAGTGGTAAATATAGAGCGTAAAGAATATTTATGGTATAAGAATATCTATGGCAAAAGTGTCTAGAAACTGATAGGGACAACACTGGACAACACCTATCAACTATAAACACATATAACCTAAGATTTGTTATGATTTTTGTCGAAAATTTTTCTAAACAAATAGTAAATTAGAGGAAATAAGAATATTGTAAAAATTATGGCGCAAAAATTATTGACTTATGAATAGTTTTTTAGAATATATATATAAACAAAATGGATCGTAGTAAGCAAGCTCCAGGGCAAAGAGGTCCTAAGGGAAAGATTACTCAACAACCACCAGATTTATTTATTGCTTTAGGATCTAAACAATCAACTTCAAGAGATGTGGATCCGAAACGAAATTTACCAGTACCAAAACCTCCTACATCTCACATATCTTCTTCAAGTAGTAAGATCCTGCAAATACTATTTTAGTCTATGTGATCATATTTCATAAATGTATATTATTTAAGTGCTCCCATTGGCATCTTCATTGGTGTCTACTGAAAGAAAGCGTGAAGCTGGAACACCGTTGCCAGGTGCCCCTGCCAAGAAGATTAAAGTGTTACCAGGCAGACCAACGCCAAGTTCTGGATCTGTAGTGCTACAAGGAGAGAGAGCTTTACAGCAAACAGGTGGGGTTGAACCGTGGGAAGCTTTTGCAATTGAGCACGATTCTGCAGAACTGTTTGATTGTATAGCGGATAATATAAATAGTGGAAATTTGGATAAGGCAGTGAGTATTTTATTTTTGGTAACTTATTTTTACCATAATAGTTCTTTTCAAATATGGGATTGGCGTGGAATTTCAATGTAGTTTAATCCTTTTTAACGTAATTCTACTTATGTGCGTAATTTTTATGTAATTCCAAACTTATTTACTTAACTAACATCTTTTTTAATATTTTTTCGCCTTTAATTAAAAATTTTAATAAAATTTTTAAATATAAAGGGAAGCCTCCAGCATTAAAAAATTCAATAACTGTACCTTTTTTAGTTGCCATTTAATTTTCAATACACATTTATTACCTCTTATGGCGTTTGAATTTTTGTTTTTATTTTTTTTAGACATGTACTTTTTTCTTAAATTTATTTTTAATTATAACATTTTATTTTACCCCTTGAAAATTAATTATATAATTTGATTTTTATTTGAAGATAATTTTGTTTTTTATATTTTAAGGTTGGCTATGTACTTGGAGCAATAAAATCAATGAGATCCCAGAGATTTTCGAAGCCTTGTAAAAGCACGTTTAGCAGTTTACTTTTAGCATGTCAATTCAGACCATCATTATTTACGAACGAACATATTCTAGCCGCAATATTATCTAGTTTGAGACGGGATATTCTTGCGAACGCTAAGAATACTGCGAATAAGATTTATGTGTACAATCAAATCGCTTTTACTAATATTCTTTTGCACGCTTATGCTGAAGTTATTCATTGGCCCGATGCATTTTTGAAGGTATGAAACATTTCTTTTGTAGTATTTAAGTAAACTAGTTTATAAAATATATATAATGCCAAGTAAAACTATTTTACATGAATATAAAATTAGAAAAGGTTATTTTACTTTCGCTTCATTATTTCCCGTTTATTTTCGCATGATTCTAATCTCACCAGTAATAGAAGACATTCCTTTGATGCTTACTTTATTTCCTAGTCAAGTCATGCTGTTTAACTGTACAATTGTACTCATATTTCGCATTTTCTTTAAATATTTTGTCTCCCTCTCTCTAGCTAGACCATCTGTTCTTTTCTACAACAAATCCTCTCCTTTATCCATTCTTTCTGCTGAATTTTGTTTCTCTAATTCTTTCATAGCATCGTCTTTGTTAATTAGGTTATTTGCCGAAATTACTTCGCTCTAATTTTATCAATAACTGCGTATTATGAAATAAAACTACTCATGTTAATTATGTTTCTATTGCTTCACTACTTGTTCACAACAACTGTTAACTTACCTATAAGGCTAGCTTATTTTTTAGCCGCAGTTGCCAGATTTCCTAGCTTATATAAGAATCTTCTCCGTTCAAATCTCACCGTTTTCTCTATTTGTTTTCCTCCTTTTCTCTAACAAGTGCTCGATGTATTGATACATTTTGCTTTGTAATATATAAATCTTTATCACTAATTCTTAATTTATTAAATATTCACGTATAAGTAATTGCGGTAACCTTACTATAATTTAATTCAACTTCCAATGCCTTATTATAATAAAAACTAGGTCTCCATATGTGTCCTCCCCGCCGCGAGCAGCTCTACTGTCCGCTCTGCCGCGGCCTGTTGCCGCTCTTGAGTCACTTCTGGGAAATTTCTAAATTTTCAACTTTTTAATTTGCCTACGCTAGAATTCGCCAATTTATGAATCTCCCGGTCCCTATATCTATATTTGCAAAAATGTACTTGTGCAAAATGTAATAAAACAATTACAAAATCATCTGGATATTCAAGAAGATGTGCAGGAAACTGCAAACAATACTATCATCAAGCCTGTGCGAACCTAACAATTGAACAAATACAATTTTACTTGAAAAATATAAATTCACAGTGGCACTGTAAAAAATGCATCCAGCCATATGAATCAGCCGAGGAAGATTGACACCGAGGAAGATGAAAGTGAAGAACCTAAACAGAAAGTTAGATTTTGTTCTAGAGGTATCTGGCAAAATAGTTCTAATCATTTTTATGCAAATTATGCGGCGTATTTTAAGCAGAACTATACTGACATGGCTAGTAAGAGCGACAATTAATTTAAAAGTTAATTAGCGATTGTTTAACATAACGGAGTCTAACTTATGTTTTCATTAATACAGGTTTTAACAAATTTCCAAGACTTTGGTGAATAAAATTGCTTTATCTTTATGTTACTCTGCGATCTTAAATAAGTAAAAACAATTCGTTAAAAAATATTATATTATTAATTTTTTATATTTAGTTCTATATTGAAGACGCTGTATCTGATAGATTATGGATTGATAATCCATACTGCAAACCATTTGTTGACAATATTATAACTGCATTTAATACTAAGCAACCACCGCGAACGTTATTGACATCAGAAACATGGACTCCAGCTGGTACACGTGAAACCGGTAGTCCTTTGACGATTGCAGTAAATGATGATGATGAAGGTAACTGGAAATCCTAAAATCATAAATCTTGTTTTTATTGGACCACAATATTTGATTGTACCTGATCTATGTTTGACTACAAATAATATTGGGATTAGGATTTTTATACAATTTATGTATTTGGATTATATTACGGTATCTTACACATTTTAATGATTTGAAATTAGTTAATATAAACTAAAATAAGAAGTAAGTTTTACAAATTTATGGGTCAAAAATTGTATATATTGTACTTTTTTTAATTTTATTAGTTTTCATTTATATATTTTAAGAATGTTTTATTTTGTTTTTATAAATTGTTTTTACCTTAAAAGAATCCAACGTCACCAAAAGATTGACGAAAACAACTCGTATATTTTGTCAAGCAGTTTACCTTTTAATATATTGTTGTCTATTGTTCCGTAATAAGGGTTTTAGATTATATTAAACAATTAAATTTTTTGGAGAGGTTCGAACTGACTCCAAGTATAATGGACCAAATGAGGGTTTTTAACTCTCTCATAATTTTAGGCGATAGTAGCGAATTTAACTTTAACGCAGTGTGTTTTGGGTTGTCCTGGTGTTTGTTTTCTGTGTCATCTTTTTGGCGTATCGGGTTATTGAGGGCGACTGTTAATGCCTTTCTCCTCAACCCGGTTGATTCATTCTCGAAGTGTACCTACATCACTTAAATAACTCTAGAAACACTACCAAATTATTTAATATAATTTTTAATATGTTTGAGAGTGCTGATGGACAGCTATCAGCCTATTGTATCAACTTCGGAAAGGTATCGGTTTGTATCAACTTAAATATTTTTTTAAGATGTAAATTAGATGAAATTTGTCCTGGCTCTTTCAGAAAGTTGACATCTTCATCCGTCTTATTTTTCAAAGTAATGATGAATGGTGCAACTGCATTTTTACAATTTTGTTGTTTTAATAAACCCAGTTTTGTTGTGTTTGGGTTATAGAAGTTTGTTTTTGCTAATTTTTCTGCATTTGCCCTAAAAAGTAGTCTAATTCTTACATGATGTAATGAATTACTATTCATTTTGTTGAGTGGTTGTACTTTGTTCTGAAGACATATCTTACTAAACCTTACTGCTTTTGGAATGACAATTTATATGCACTTTTTTTGATACAAGGCACCAGCGAACAGAAACAACAAGTTGAAAATTGGAATGTGCGCATACAAGCCCGTTATGCACAAATGCAAGAGGCGGTTGAACAAATTGTTCTAGAAGCAATACAAGAACAACTCGCTCGTCGCTTACAACAGCCGGAAACAATTTCGAAGAATTTCGTTCGATTCCTGAGTTCAACGAGTGGACTTGTTGAAATACGCATCATAGCTGTCGCGCGGATTGAAACTTGGTTACATAATCATAAGTTAATGCGATCTGCGCAAGAGTTGCTTGCTTATTTGTGCTACAATTGTTCGGCCAGTACCCAGAGGTACATGTTCCAAATAATTTTAAAGAATTGTATAATAAAAAACTAAAAATTTTCTATTATGCGTCGTTTATTGCTCTATTTATGTAACATTATAATATTACAAAATTAGTCGAAAATTGGTTCTTAAAATTAGAAACATAATAAAATTAGTCGTAAATCGATTTTTTAAAGGGATCTGGAAGTAGTTTTACAACTTAGTAAATTGCGTTTGAAGAACAAGCCGATGGTGAATTTTTTTAATAATTGTCTACGTGAAATGGTAGTAACATCACCGGAAAATCTATATTTCTTGCTGAAATATACAATTTACAACGAGCTGTCAAATTCGCGCAACACAAATAATCTTTTTGTGGTTGGAGCTTTATTCCAAGTCAGTCCTGAAACAAGTGCTGATGCTTTCGCTGATATATGCGTGGTAAGTTTTTCTTTTTAAATCAAATGTCAGTTTTATTCAATTACAATTGTTTTGTATCAAAATCGTTTTGAACTTAGACTTCAAGTTCCATACAAGTATACATTCTAAGTTCTGTGACAAAATCTATTCCATATTAACAATTTAAATTTATTTATTTGATCTAATATTCAAATACAGAGATTTCAATGTCAGTAAATATTATATCGGGAAATATATAAAATATGTAATACTGTCACGCCCTCTTTTACCCAGCGGCTCCACCAAATTTTCATGTCCCATTTTAAGGTGTAGTGACGTGGGGGTTTTTACTCAGATGATCTATTAGTACTGGGTCTTTCTGAAATTATCGGGAGTTACATTAAAGAAAGCCTCTTAACTTTATAAAATACATTTAATATAAAAAATCATTAGACATATTCTACCAGAATAATGTTTATAATTAATTATTGAAATTAGCTAAAGTTGATTAAGTTACGTAAAACAAATTAATTCATGATTTAATTGTTTCGATCAGCACTTGGATTTTAACAGTTAAGAAAATAATTAAAAAGATCATATGTGGGTGTACCGATCTGTGATGCTATGTTGTTGCACTGACTACGGATATCAATTTAATTAGAACTTTATAAATCACGTACTACTAAACTCTACCAACCTCTTTTTGGATGAATCTATGCGAGCTTCCGAAGTGTCCCTTTTTAGACTAGTCAAGAATGCCGACCTAACCTGGGTCCGTAGACTAGAATGAAGCGGCCATGGACTTTATTAGAATAAAATTTGTAGACTACTTTTTCTTTTACTGTACGTGGCAATACTGTTTATAGTATATAGTAAATAAATGATGTTCCACTAAGGCTGACCACCAGTTTTATCTCAGAAACAATAATACATGCAGCTTTGGGAAAAATATTTATTACTAAAGTTGTCCAGAGAAGAAATCTCTTGAAAATATTTTGAAGTTCGGCGTAACTACAAGGTGTAAAAATAAAGATTGATTTTTTACAACAAAAGCCCCATACAAGGTATACCGTTAGTACCGAAGTTAAAAAGACTAATTAATCCTACATCAATTTTATTTCTTTGGCTTTTCAAGACTTTTTTCGTACATCCATTAATAAGGGTGGGGGAAACTTCAGAATTATGTAATATTTAATCCTTTGTAACATCCAAAGTTTTATCTGATTTAACAAATTGCACTTGTTTGAAAGAAAATTTTAGGTAAATGCTGATTTATGATGTGCGCTGATTGATAGCACGACATTTTTTTGCAAATATCGGAAAAAAATTAAATGGAAACGTATAATATTTTTTATTTGCTGGGAAAGAGCTTAAAAATCCACAAATTTTCCGCAGCTTACTTTCTTTAAAGAGCATGTCCGTTGAATATATCACATTTTTACTGAATATAATTTTTGTAACATTTGAAAATGTAACATTTTTTATATACGTATGAATTACTTTGTTATTTGAATATTTATCACCAACGTAATAGTAACTCAATGGCACTCGTTGCCAGAAGACGTGGTTATCGCAACATCGAAAAACAAGTTTAAGAACGGACTTGGACTGTATATAGTGACGTGTGCTTAAAACAATATTGCAGTTGTCATCAACTCTGTTGCCTACGCTGCAATATAAATACTAATACTAGTAATAGATCTATAATAGAATAATTACAATATTAGGATTAGATCATTAAGTTGTGTTTTGTAATTACAGGAATTGCTGCTGAATAAAGATGACTATTTGCGTTCGTTGCGAGCTCTTCTTAAAGAGCTAAATCGTGTATTAAGAGCGGACTTTCATTTGGCAACAGTGACGCGTGCTTTATTAAAAGAGCGCAAAGAATACGCAACCGGTATACGTGATTCGGAATATCGTGAGCGAATATTTCACTCTCTTGCTGATCTAGCTTGTATGTGTATGTTGCTTGGTATTAGTCCTCAAGTGCGCGATGCTTCGTCACAAAGCAAGCGTGATCCTATCGTGTTACAGGCTTTCCAAACACAGGTACATTCTATTATTGAAGAAAATATATAAATTTCGTAGCACACATTTTATATTGTATTCTTGATTAATATAATTTTTATATAGTTAAAAAGTTATGTCACTCACATCTCCGCATGTAAAGAAAAATATATGTTCAAGGTTTGATGACATTCATCTTACGCCCACTACAGATGCTCTATGTAGCAAGTTTGACAAAAAAGTCTTTCACTAGGTTTTCCCTCACACATTTAGACTTTCGCTACGACTTTCCCCTATAAAATAGCACCTGATAAAAGTTTTATTGTAATGATTCCCCATTTGTAATAAACTATAGCTATCGGTATATCTAGCATATTTTAAATCTTTTTATTGTAAAATGGTTTTAGGTGAGTAATATTCAACGTGAGGCTGTCGCTTGGTTACATGACTGGGCATTCCGAGTATTTAGACCAACGCCAAACGATTACCAACACGTACTGCAAAAGGTGCTTTTCCTCGAACAGGCCGAACATTATTACAAAATCGATTCATGGCCAGGCGAAAATGAGCGCATACTATTTCTCAGACTAGTAAGCGAAGTGCCTCTTCTACAAGCCACATTACTTAGAATTTTACTTATCGGTTAGTACTCAACTTTAATACCATGTTTTGTGTTTGTTACATGATTTCATCTGTTAATTTTAAAATGCACACGATTTTATTTCTTGATTCCTTAATGTTATTTATTTCATGATTAATTATGAAATTAATTATCTAATACGATACTCGTGAAATTCAACATTTTTGTAGGTATCTCCAAAGATATTACGCTTGGTGCAAATGAAGTTCTAGAAATTACTGATCAATTAATTCGACGTGCTGCTAGTTTAACATCTCCCGACTGTTTACCGCCATTAGCTATGGACAAGGTCGAAATTATGGATTTCTTTTTTAATTTATGTAGTTACAATTATCCAGAAAATATAGCTTTACCAAGTGGTTATGTACCACCCAAATTGGCAATATCAGCTTTGTATTGGAAAACTTGGTTGATATTACTTATTTTAGCTGCTCATAATCCGACAACATTTGCAAATTTGGCATGGAATAAGTATCCAACTCTGAGAATGTTTATGGAAATGTGTATTACTAAGTAATAATTATATACAATAAAAAGCATTCAATAACTAATCATTGAATTCATTTATTTTTCTTAGTCATTTTACGTATCCTCCTCCAACAATGCTTCTTGGTGAAGGCGCCGATGAATTTAATCTGAAGGAACAGCAAATACTTGTTATAGAAAAACAACGCATTCTCGAATTTGAGTCACATTTAGCTGCTGGCAGCACGAAAATGGAAATTAATGAGCAAACATCGTTATTATTACCGCAATTGATGGAACTTAGACCTCAAAGTGAGGCACGCCGGCCACCGGCTAATATTCTAGAGCAACTTGTTAAGTTGAATAACTCCTATAAATTGGGACATTTGATTTGTAGATCGAGACATCCAGATTTTTTGTTAGATATTATGTCCAGACAAGGCGGTAAGTAGAACTTATCAATTGTTATTCTAATGTAGATTGCCATTCCCATCAATTGCATTGTATTCTAACAGAAACAACAGAAGTGGCTGCCAATTGTTTAAGGCAATCTATGCGTAAATACTCACTTTCAAAAATGTATAATAATATAACAGATTTTTTTAATTAATAACCCATATTCGTAGAGTTTTTGTGTCTACAAAAGTACTCACACTTTTCTCTTCGCTTTCTTCAACAACATTTTGGAAAATATATTTTTAAAATATAAATGTTGGTTATAGATCGTGGACTTTAATTAATTAAAAGAAGAAACAATTCTAAATGTCAAATCCACTTCTATTTGTACTAGAATAAATACAAAACACGTATAAGTGGATTTGACGATTAGAATTGTTTTTTCTTTTAATATTTTTTTGCTCAATTCATCAACTTTAAATGATAGAACTTTAGTCAACATCATTTTTAGATTTGCAATCTTAATATAATGGGGATGTAATTGTAATTAGATCTACTATCTAATTCATAAATTTGAAGGCTCTTGATTATGAAGTCTTACATTTTTTAGTGTAAATAGTTTTTGCGTAATTTTGATTTTTTTTTGTGAAAACATTGTTTTGGTTCATTTTTCGTTGTAAAATCTATGATAGATGTATTCATATACGCTTAACTAGATTTAATTAGATTTTTTTATTAATATTGGGTTCTAATTAATATAGACCGTTCTTTACCCATTCCTTTGATTTATGAATTGCATAAATTAATTGCGATCCATTTTATGAATTGCAGCGCCCTCTTATGAAAACTCTTTGGGCGGATGTTTTGTTAAGGCAAAAACCTTTATTGGCATAATACAAATTCTTTCAACACATTACATGTAACCTTAAATTACTATGTACTATAATTCTAGAATTTTAACAAAGAGAGTATTCAAAAAACATAAACCAACTAAAAGAAAAATAAGAAAAACATTAAACAAAAAACATAATTCGAGTAGTATGTTGGTATACGCAGACAGAGACACCGCTTTATCCAAAAAAATCAAAACAACCTTTATTGGCATCTACCTCCTCATCAATTCCATTCACCCTGTACAACCCTCCCCTTCCAGTACCCCACACACTCAACTTTCTTATACCCCTGCACACAAATTGAGCGAGGAAGGGACAAAAAATGACTACAAATATTCCCTATTTTTTTCCGTCCTATTCTCTTCCAAATTTTGTTTCATTATATCCCTATACTTCCCTTTCTCACCAATACACATTCTCCACAGCTATCTGCCTTTAATCCTCCTTCCATTCCATTCTCATACACCAGCTCACCCAATGTTCCCATGTTTCATCCTCCATTCCACACGCTCTACACTTTCTATATTCTTCATACTCATGTCCGATGTTAAATATTCCGGCATTCTACCTTCCACCATAAAATATTCATATCTGTTGTTGTACTTTCCCCTTCGTGTTCTCTCATAGCTCTCTTGCAATTCTATATCCCTTAACCTCCGTTCTACCTCAATTGCGCACCTTATTCCCCGATACACCCATTCATACCATCCACACATAGACCGTCCGCACCTCTCATATAACCTTCTTCTTTCCCCCACCCATTCGTTCTATTCTTCCTTCTTGCATCCCATAGCTTCCTCATATACTTTCTTAACCAATCTATCACTTACATCCCCCATCACTTTACTTTCATACTTTACCAACTTCTTCATACCATACACACAACATTTTATTTCATTTAATTCATTTCTCACTACCTCACAAGGCGTCGATTTTTCCACTCCTAGTACTCTCTTCATGTATCTCATTATCCCCACTTCCTTTTCCTTTCTCTCTTTAACAGCCCACATTTCAGCACCATACAGTGTAATACTCCTTACACATACTCTCAGTATCATCATCCCCATTAAAATCGAATCACCAAACTCCCCCTTCCAAACATACCCCATCCTTTCGGCCGCTGCCTGAACATTCTTACGTGCTCATTTGCCGATCCATTCCGAGTTACAATATAACCTAGATACTTCATTTCTTTCACTACCCCAATTTGACTTCCATTCATTCAGAATTCATCTGTTTTGATATCCCTCCCACCCTTCTTGCGCACCATTACTTTCGTCTTGTCCACGTTTATTTCCAATCCTCTTTTACCCATATACTTTCTCACTCTATCAATCACTTCCTGCATCTCTTCCTTACTTCCTGCATCTCTGCCCTTTACGCAAAATCTCTTCTAGATCCGATGGATATATATTAAATAAGCTCGCGCTCAAAGAACATCCTTGCTTTTCGCCCCTATTTACCCTAAACCATTCAGACGCACTCGTACCCACTCTCGCCCTCACTACCGTGCCCTCCTACAGTCCTCTCACACCGATACACAACTTTTCTGAAATCCCCACCTCTCTCATTTTCATCCACAATTGATTTCTCATAATTCTGTCAAATGCCACCTTCAAATTTATAAATGCTACCTACCTTCTTCATTCAGACACGTCCATACGTCGATGGGCAATTTATCCGGCCCTGTCGCACTTCCCTTTTTTATTTTCCTTATCGCTTCCTCCACCTCCACTTTACTGATTTCCACTCCCCTGAGGACTTCCCAAATCTTCTTTTTTCCCCTTTCGCATCTTTTATCATACACACTAACCTTTTCACTATTTCTCATCACCTTACTATTGCTTCTTACTTCCAGTCCTCCTTGCATTAGATTTATCATTTCCCTCATACTTTTCACTTCATTCCATTTTATTTTTCCCATCCTTTCCTTATATTTTTCTTTCGAATCCCATATGTATTCTTCCTCTATGCTCCTTATCCTCAACGCTCCGCTGTCGTCCTCTCTCATATTTGTGTTCCACTCCGATATATATATATATATACAT
>WYDF02032048.1:0-12777 GCA_009867245.2 Adranes taylori
AATAATGGAAAAACTAGCGGAGCAGATAAGGGGGATAGAAAGGAAGTAAAAGAAGCAGCATATCAGGTCATTTCAGCCCTGGGGGATTAGGTAGAGGGAGTAAAAGGGAAAGTGGAATTGAATGGAAAGATGAAGAAAGGGGATTGAGGAAAAAGGTATAGGGATCAAGGAAAAAAAAAGAAACAAGGGTGGAAATAGAAAATATAAGGTAGAAATAAGGGGAAGAAAAAGGAAAAGTGGGGGAAAATGTTTTTATTTTAATTATTATTAGTTCTTGCAATGAATTAAAAAGATTCAGCTTGTTTACAAGGCGACGCAGCATAATTTCCAAGTAAATTTAACGCATATGCAAACTTTGCAACCGGATTCACTTCTTTGACACGAGCCTGAAGCCCAGGCATGTTACTAACATTATCGTAAAGACCCAATCGTTTGGGAAAATATCTAACAATAAAACAAGAACGAAAATTTGACAGTTGGACTTCTACAATCTGCTAAATTAAAACATTCCGCGTATTCTCTGCTCATACCTCGTATAGCAGTTTAAAGAAATAGTACAAACTGTGATTTATGAATTAGTTTTAAATTAATTATATAGAGTATAACCGATTAAATGTATTGAAACGTTAGTCTTATGTTTTATTTGTTTAAATATTTTGCATATATGTCAATGTCATTATCAAACAAATTTAGCAATTTAAGCTTGTTTAGATTAAAAAAGTAGAGTAGGTCTCGCTAAACTTTTGTATTGAAAGCAAAGTGATAAAATGTATTTTAAATAACATAATATTGTTTGCAGTGCATTAAAGAATTCGCCAATATAGACATTCCATTCTGAGATTTCTAATACAACTAGCTATACGTATTTACCTAATCTGGCTCAATTATACAACTCACATAATAAGCGTTTAAATACATACATGAAATAAATTGTTTCAAATCGGCGTAAAGTTGACGTAAGATTGCTTTTGTTTTTTTATCAAAACAATATTAATGTCGATAATTCGAGCGAGCTGTGCGTGACTAAGACTATAATAATTATTAAGGCATTTTGAAAGTAATGCACGTAAACTTAGTAATTTAAATATTACTGATAAAGAAGCCGTCTTTACAAATCGCATTTGCCTTCAACTCATTTATTCAAAAAAAAAAAAAAAACAAAATAGTTATGGTCGAAGCACATCGGTGACAACATTGCTAAATAACAAGATTTTATGAAAGATGACTGTTAGTTTTTACAATAATATTCGCAATTGCAATATTATTTACTTCATTGATTTTATATATCTTTGCAATCAAATTACAGATAAAATTTTTCTTTTAGAATTATAACAAATTACAATGAACTAAACTGACCGGAAAACCATAATATTTTTGCCCGAATGACTTCTGAACAATGTAAAGAACCTGCGTGGTATCAAACTATTAATATTGGACCGGAAAATGAATTGGTAACGCGATCAAATCAAATTCTATGAATGACAATTAATTATTGTTTTGAATTTAGGTATTTCATGGCTATAAATTAAATCGTATCAAAGCTGCCATTACGACTTTTTTATATATTTTTACTTGCGGATTATTACGTTTGATTCATCATTGGTTTCCTAAACAATATTTAACCTCAAGATATTGCAAATGTTCACTGAAAGATGCTGAGAAAATTTTGATTCTTGTAAGTATAAATTAATTAATGTTTTCTTGATTAAATAAAATCACAAAACTCCTACTACAAAATATAAACGTTTATTGTTGTCAAAAAACAAAACGTCGACGAGTTTCCTATGTTTATCGCCTACGGTTTCGAGGTCCACAAATGCCTCATCACCGGATTACAAGAAATTATTTACAGAAATATATAAAAGTTATCACAATAGCAAATTAAATTTCAGATTTAAAAATTTTATTCAATTGTTTCGGCATTTTTGTATATTCATTATAAATTGTGATATTTAAAAAACTATAAATTTATTGAATTAAAACAAATTGTTCCAAAAATACCATGTATTTAATAAGTTTAAACCAAAGCCTCCAGTCGGTGATAGATGACAATTTACACACCTATGAGGATTGAACTTGACATGTTTCGGGAAACAATGAGCCCTCCTTCAGAAAAAACATGTCTTTATGCCACTACGATAAAATTAATGTCTTACTTATCAAAAATAATGTCTTTTTGAAAAATTTTTATACTATATTATAAAATGTGCATTTTACTATTTTCATAGCAAAAGCTACTGTAATGTTTTAGAAATTTGACTATTTTATTTTGTACTTTGTGTACTCCATGATTGGAAATGTACTACAACGTTTTTAGATCTTTTGATCAACCCTTGCCCAATTGTTGAAAGGTAATAATAAATAAAAATAGTTCTTACATTCACGTGTCTATGCCGGTCGTCATAACACCCAATATGAACGAAGGAATAAAGTCGCAAACTAATTTGTTCTATTTTTAACTTTTAATTGAGAGCGCTGGAACTAAACTCAACTAGAAACTGAAGCCTTTGGCCTTCAGTTTCTACATTGGTTTCACTTTTCTGATGAAATGCAACTAGTTTCCGTTTCACAAGTCTCTCGCTTACAAAATGATAAGCTTTTCTTGCATATAATTTAAGTGTTTAAAAATATTAATTTGAAATAGGGTTACCAGCCAGTAATGCTGGAATTGTAATTTAATATAATTTTATTATTCTATACTTGGTCAAAGTATCTCTTGAAGGTTGCCAGCTACTTTCTCTAATTTTATATTCACTTTGAACTCATATTTTTGCTATGCGGCATATTTCCCCCCCTACGAACAAAATGACGACCCTGTCTTTTCATGCATCAGTAACACAAATATGAAGCTAGGCTGAAAAGTAATGCACACATGCTTGTAGAACACGTACATGCACGTATTTGTCTTTTCTCTTCTGGGTCGTAATGATGGACCCATGACTCGTCCCCCGTCACAATATTCAAAAGAAAGTCATCCCTTCGTCTCACGATAGCGCTGCAAAAGTTGCTGGCAGTATTCCCATCGATGCTGTTTGTTCTCGTCTGTCGACGAGTTTCCGATGTTTATCGCCTGAGGCAGTGATAGTTTTTCCAGGTTCGCAATTATGAAATTTAACACCCATCGATTTACAGAAGACCTATCAACAGCATCGTCACCATAAACATCCTTTTAGCGACAATGAATCTCAGTCGGAGTCACTTTTGCAACAGTTAAAAATACGATAACAGCTGATGTTTAACTCGCTTTGACATAGCACTAGAACACGTCTCCATACTTTCGCTTCTCAAAATACACTGGATAAATTCAACGCCCTCAGACCTGCGCATGCGTATAGAGGGTGAATGTGACTTCCACATTCGACGGGGCGCACTTCTGAAGGTCATTTCATTCGTTCGATTCAGTTTCACCGTTGGTTTCACATGCGTCCAACGTTATTGCAAAATAAAAAGATCTTTGATGTTATGCTCAAATGGGTGAATTTTTTCTGAAGTGGTGTAATTTTTTATTTTCCATAATTTCAGATGGTTTCGTTTAGTGGTTTCTTGTAGTCTTATATCTTTAAGACTGTCGAAGGCAATTTGTAGAAGCGTTGACGATATTTGTTGGAACTATGATGATGTTCTCTTTGACATTTGTTGTGGCGTTTTAACCATATGGAATTAGATTTTAACCATGTGGATTTGAATACAAAATTTTATTGGTCCTATTTTGGTAACCTTATGTTCTTATTGTTCTAATAATCTCAGTTTGTGTAATGGATTGCATATGTTGCGAACTTACAAATTAACCATTTTATGTGACATGCGTTCCTTTACTTATTTATATAAAATTAGAATATAAAGTTTTTTAAACATCAACCACGTGTTAAAATTGAAAGAGTGGAAACATTCAAAATTATAAAGATGTAAATTTTGTTGTTACTACAATGTATTTTTTTGAGAATGCTTATGTAATTTTTTTTTATTTGGGATCTATTTAATAACTTAAATATTATATGAATAATGAAAGTTTTATATAATTATCTGCAATTTAAAATATGTTATAGGAAAACTATAAACGAAAGCATAAACTCCAATACGTAGTAGAAGTAAAAACCTTAATTGCATTGATCAACGAAGATGTATCAGCAAATTTTTCGTTTAATCTTGACGGTAAGAAACAAGGTACATAATTCGTTAAATAGTTAAATAGTTTTGAAGTAATTTTTCTTATTCAATTTTAGAAACACCACAAATACGCTTGTTTGAATTTAAAAAAGTTTCTTACGTATGGGATGGAAGCAGTAAATTTCATATATTGGGTGGCTTTGACAATTCTATAACATTGAGCGAATTACATAATTCGAAAGGTTATAGTTCGCATCAACAAAAATTAAGGTATTTATTGATAGTGACGGGTCAAGAATTTTTCTGCGCGTAGACACAAAAAAAAATTACAATTAAATTTTTTATTTAAAGATAAATTTACGTAGTTATTTTCCGCGGGTAGTTTTAAGGTGACAACCTCTCGTCAGACAGTTAGATGGTAACTGATTTGTTTTGACGTTTGCTTAGAGATGTGTTTTTCTTCGTGCGTTGTCGGTTTCTCTCTCGTCACTTTGTTGCTCTGTCCTATTTCCACCGTTGCAATAGTGTGTTGTTTTGTTTATTGTATTTTCTGGTTGTAATCTAGTATTTACCATGCATCGCATAATTAAAAAAATCGAGAAAAATACGCGTAATTTACAATAAACTTGTAGACTGTACTTATTAACGTCTATTAAAATTCTGAATATCTTGTCTGAATATCGCCTTTCATATTTTCGGGTCGACCATTGCGCCATCTTTCGTGCAGAAGTTTGTAACGACAAACTTGTAATAACAAACAATTATAGATTTTTTAATAATAAACTTCGAGCAGAAATTTGTTATTAAAAAATCTATCACTCAACTTCTTTTGTCCATTATCTCTCTCTAACACATTAGAGCACAACTTATTTGCGTAAATTTTGCCCTTTACTAGTAATTTCTTTTCGTCGCGGTAAGTTTTTTACTCTCGTCCATCTACAAAGAGACACCTGAGTTTCAACTCCTTACGCGTGTATCTAAAATGAAGTAGTAGAGTGATTTACAATGGTTCTTACCTGCAGCAACTATAAATTAAACAGTGCAAATTACACACCAGCTCTAATTTCATATTAATATGCTTTAAAAGCTTTAATTTGAAAGTTAGAAACCCTAGTCATTGTTATAAAATCATTCATCCATCTAGGCTTACAAATTATTGTGACATATTTGAAAAAAACTAAATTATTTGAAACAGTCTTAAGTCTTAATTAATTCATAAAGTAATATGGAGCTATGTGTGTGTATATGTTAATAGTAATACGGCGCCCTGTCTGTGTGAAGTAGGTGTACGACAAGCCACACGTCTTGTGATGCAGTAGCAGTAGCGAGTCAATATAAGCGATAGCAGAACGTCTATATAAGCGATAGTTCAACGACTTTTATAATTATAATTTAACGATAGTAGTACCTATATTTTATATTGTAATTGTCAAATCATTTTTAAACCGAAGTTATATAAAACGTCAACATTTGCGTATAATTACAGAAAATACATATATGGAAGTAACGAGATCTCTGTTCCACAAGACTCTTTAAGCAAATTACTACTTTTGGAAGTTCTGACACCGTTTTATATGTTCCAGTTGTATAGTTTCATTATATGGACATGTTTAGAATACTATTATTTTGCTGGTCTTCTACTAATTATATCATGTGCTGCTATAATTATGTCTGCATGGCAAACAAAAATTGTAAGTTACATTATTATTCAAGTCATATATTTGAAATAGTTTTTAATAAATAAAATTTTATAAATAAGCTTTGTCTTAGAAATTTTTATTATTTTGTGCCAAAAGAAATAATTTTCGATTAAATAATTAATAGTTTTATTTTTGCGACCGGTTTCACCTCTTATAGGCATCATTTGTATATATTAGAATTCTTTTTAAATTAAAAAATATAATAAAATTGTGCTTTAAATATGTATATGGACTTAATAAAATTAGGGCTTTTTATTGGACAGATCTTTTTAAAAATGACTTTTTATTATAAACATAAATATTAATATATGTTAATATACTAATATATTTTTTACTAGTTTATTATTTTTTATAGATAAAGATTTAATTATTATTACAAGATAATTTAAAATATATTATTTATTTTTATATTTAAATGAATAGAAAAAAATTATCATCGTATTTTTTTAGAAAGAATTTAGTATATTCTTTTTATCAATTTAGGTATAGTTAAAAAATTTTGTTTAGATATTTGCGAATTTTTATTATTTGTGGGAATATTTTTTAAATTTAAAATGTTTCATTTAAAAAAGAAATTTTAATTCATTTTTTGTACTAAAATATTTCAAGTTACTTTTACGAAGGGAGAGAGTACAAAAAAATTTATTTTAAAAAAATATAATTATTTTCTAAAGATTTAAAAAATTTTAAATTTAGAAAAAAAATTTACGGAAATCAGGGTAAAAACTTTCTAAAATTTCTTTTACTATATTAAAAATGATTTTGAGCCAAGTTTTTAAAATTTTATACATTTTTAAAAGTTATTGCGATATGGGTAAAAAAAATTAAATTTAACTTTTTTAAAATAATTATAATGATTTTAGGCAAAATTGTTTATTTTATTAGATTTAAAAAAATTTTTAAATAAAAAAAATTTAAATTAAAAATTTATAAAATAATTTTTAAATTATTTAAATTTTGATTTTTTTTGTAGAAATCAGAGATAAAAATTCATATTTTGACAAAAATTGTTTCTAAATTTAAGTTTTTTTCTAAAATATTTATATTGATTTTGGGTAAAATTGTAAATTTTTTAGATTTAAGAAAAATTTTACAATTGGATAAAAAAATTTAAATTTAATTTTTTTTTAAATATTTATATTGATTTTAGGCAAAATTGTTAAATTTTTTATTTAAAAAATACTTATGATTAGATAAAAAAATTTTATTTAAAAAATTTATAAAATATTTAACAAATAATAAAATTTAGAATTTTTTTTGTAGAAATTAGGAATAAAGATTTCTTTGATATTTTGACAAAAAAAAATTTCTAAATTTAAAAATTTCTAAAATATTTTATTCTAAAATATTATTTTGAGCAAAATTGTAGATTTTTTACATTTAAAAATTTTTTTGCGATAATTGGGTAAACAATTTTTTAATTTAATAGTTTTTAAATATTTATAATGATTTAGGCCAAATTATTTTTGCAATATTTTGTTAGAACGGTGTTTTGTGTGGGTGTTGAACTTTTTATGTGTAAAACAAAATGAAACAAAATACAGATCTCACAAAAATGTTGCCTATATTATATATTATAATATTTTTGCCTATTATAATAGGCAAAAATAAAACAAAATAACGAAGTACCTATAAATTATTTGATTTAAAATAACTCTTATTATGGAGCAAGAAACAAAGATACAAGAAACTTATACTTTACGATTTAAATTTCTAGTAAAACAATATTCAATTGAATTTGCAGAATCAGACGAACTTAAAAAGCACAATACACAGATCGGATCAAATTTGTGTGAAACGTGCGAATGGAATAATCGAGAAAATTTCATCCGCAGATTTGATACCCGGCGATATAATTGTCATACCACAACATAAGAGTCTCGTACAATGTGACGCAGTTTTATTAAATGGTGATTGTGTTGTCAACGAAAGTATGCTCACAGGTAGCTAGATTGGCATAAAATATTTACAATTCATCTGTATATGAAATGAATCTAAAATTAATCATTACGCAAAAATTTCAATACAAAAGTCAACATCAATTCCTTCTAGTTTTTCCGTTTAGAAGGAAGAGCAAACCTTTTCGAGGTATATTTAATTTCCCTTTATTTTTATTTCCATCTTAACTTTTTCATTACTTCAATTCCCTTACCAATTTCCTCCAAACACATTCTCCAGATTCCCGCTAATACTCATTCAATGCCAACCCCTCGCATTCTTTCTCCCAATGATCTCATCTTTTACCTTCTTTACGAATTATCCTGCTCAGCCTTTCACCACTGTTTCTCACCCAATACCTATTTTCTCTTTCCTCCTGCCACATCTAAATCTCACAATCATTCTTTTATCATCCATATTGATTCCAGACACTAAATACTCCTTCCACTCTTACCCACAGATATCTACTATTATATCTATTATTCATATTCGTTCATGACATACCTCAGTTGCTTCTCCACATCCTTCATCCTCCCTTCTACCTCATTATCAATATATAAATTATGATCAACTACCGAAGGAAGAGTATCCGTGTTTATTGCGATTTGGACCGAGTTGGGAGGTTAGCTGATGGCTTAGTTTTCGATACCAATAGTTAGTAAACTCGTTAATTCTTAAGCACTATATTCTTGGAACAGGCGTGAACAAATCCCAACTTATATCAGTCTAACGTAAGTGTATTGGAAATTTGTCGAGAAATTATAATAACAATTGCAATGAAATCTATTAAATAATTCAGAGTAGAAAATAATAAAATATTCACTGATTCAAGTTCAATAAACAACATAAATCAATGAGCTCCGAAATAATAAAATAAATCAGATAAATCAAATATAATTGCGTGATAAAATGAGCATAGCAAATTGGCTCGCAGTAGTAAGTACAAATTAACCTAACACTTACATTGGTGTGCACATGTTGCCGACACGAAATAAAAATTATCCTTGACACCCTCTGTATTTCATTCTCCAGATTAATCGGATGAAAAGAAAGAGTTTTAGTTTATTAATTAATTCCACTTTTCTAGAATTAGTGCAATAATCACTCCGGATCAAGTGAGCCTACGTCTCTAATTAACTCTGATCAAATAGTTTTTCCTCAACAATTAATCCCGACGAATAATTCTCTTCGCTTATACACTGGTAACAGTTCCTCTTGTTTCCATTCATTTGGTATTTCAAACTTTTATTTCCACAGCCCATTCTAACTAAAGCTTTTAATCCACACTCATTTAAACAACCCCATACTTCAACGGGTAACCTATCAGGACCTGGCGCATTTTCTTTTCTCATATTTTTATTTCCTTTTTAACTTCTTCTATACTTGTATCCTCTTCCTTATGTTCATCTATATTCATCTGGTTTGTTTCCGGTTCTGTTCTATAAATATATCCATTTCTCTCTCTTACTCACTTTCCTTTTGCATTTTTGTATAGTTTTATCATACATTTCTCTTTCTCTCTTCATTCCCCCAATAAACCCCTCTTTCTCAAATATTTCCACACTTTATTCTCCGTTTTTAATTGTTAAATATCTTAGTCTCTGCCCTTTCATTCCTCTCTTAACATTGCCTATCATCTTTTCTCCATTCGTCTCTAGTCTTATTATACTCTTCCCATGTGTTTTCTCCTTTTCTCACATTCTTTAGCACTTACTTCTCTTATTTTGTTCTTCTTCCGCAACAATATCTCGTCCCTTCTATTTAATTATTAATAAATTGATGAAAACTGTAAATCAACAATTTGAAATTGAAAATTTAGTTCAAAAATCCCTTCATTCTAAGATCACACGATCACATCAGAGTATGTAATAAGAGTAATAATAATGAAGTTTGTTTTACTGGCCTTCGATGTGTAATACCATATTTAAATAAAATCCTCCTGGGAATTAGGTCTTAATGTTGTTTATTGCTACACCCTGTTGAAGGTTTGGTGGCAATTTGTCACCATCTTCAGGACTCTAAAATGGACTCTATAAAATAAAATCTATGAAGTTATGTAAACCTAGATGTTGTATGGTAGGTTTGTGGTGTATGCACTTTAGTGTCTATTTTATTTGTGTATTTTATTTTCTCTGTTGTGTTGTGTACAAACTAAATGTAAGTCACAAAACAACAGAGTAAATAAAAATATACAAATAAAATAGACACAAGTGCATACACCACAAACCCACCATATGACATCTAGTTTTATATAACTTCATAGATTTTATTTTATAATTTTATAGACATGTTCATTTTAGGGTTCTGAAGATGGTGGCAAATAGCCATCGAAACGTCGACAGTGTGTAGCAATCAACAAGATTACGACCTTGTTTCTTAAAATATTTTAAAGAATGAACTGATATAATGAACTGATATACGGGGTCCATCCATAACTCCCGACTGGGTATAATAAAAATAGATGATGAAAATTTGGAGAGCAAAAGCATTTCAACACAAATATTGTATTAAATATTTAGTTATAGATTCAAACATAACATCATATTACGCTTTTTTTAGGCATAAAAATTAATTGTCACCTTTCTTCTTCATTTGTCAAACTGCATCATTAAAATATTATTTTCTTTTATAGGAGAGTCTGTACCTGTTTTGAAAACTAGCCTTCCACATCAAAATCGTTTGTTTAATTTTGAAGAAGACTACAATCATATCTTATATGGTGGCACAACTATAATTCAAATACGAAATTATGGTAATATAATCTAATAACAATCAATGTTTTTTTTTTGCATAACCATTAGGATATTAAAAGGTCTTGGCCCCTAAACACAATAAGTGGCGATTCGCTACAAGAATCATTATAAGTAAAATTAATGCAAATTTCAGGATCAGCAGCAACGATTTTCGGATAGGGTCTTCTTCTTGTCCGCCGTCTCCTAGCGAAGGTTGGCGATCCACATGGGAATTTGAATCTTCGAAACTACTGAGCGGCAAATTTCAAAACAGAGTCGTAGATCCTTTAACCACTAGTTTTGACATCGTCCCACTGATTTTACCATCGATACTTAGCTTTAGAAGGTCATATCTCATTCCTCTCATAATATGAGCGATGTATTAGAGCTTTCTTTTCTTTGAGATATTTAGTACCTCCCTTTCCTTGTCCATTCTTTCTAGGACCTCAATATTGGTAATTCTCTCGAAATTTTAAAGAAATTTCCAAGAAATTTTAAGGACACTCAGGTACAAATACATCTCAAATGCTTCAATAAGTTTTTCCATAGTTGAGTCGAGGGTACAGCTTTCACTTCCGTATTTCTTTGCTGCTGTTGGACTCGTCGTTAATGTTGGACCATGATTTTTTAAAGTAGATACACGTGAATTTTTACTACAGCTTTTTCTGTAAATACCATCATTTTGGATTTTGATGTGTTCATATACAAGCCATGCGCCACAACAAGGTTCAAAAGAACCTGTGGTTCATCGAAACTGCTAGCTAATATCACAGTATCATCTGCATATCTTACGTTATTAATAAAAACTATTGATTTGATATCAGTCAGAGCTTCTTTAAAAACTGTCTCTGTGTATATATTAAATAGCTTCGGTGATAAGATGCATCCTTGATAAACTCCTTTCTTAATTTGTACATATTTTGCAGTTGATTACTCTAATTTATTTACCACGATCTGATTACAATAAAGATTAGAAATAAAACGCACGCCTGATTCATGTATTTAGTGTTGTGCAGTACTATCATGTTTTGGTCTTGTGCACAATCAATGGACACAACTTAATGGAAAGAGTGCTTTACGCGTACCTACGCAGTTTCTGAAACCAAACTGGGTATCATCCATTTGATTTTCATACTTCTTACAAAGTCTTCCATAAAAATTCTCAGGAAGACTTTCAGCACATGGAACATCAGGCTTATTCTGTACTCTTCGCATTGTGAAGCATCAGAGTTTTAAGGTAGAGTGATAAAGGTAGATTTGAGCTAGTCGCGCTATATTTCTCCAGAAGCATAAAAGACATTAAAAAACTTAAAGGTGTTTCTAGTTCCTAATATGTACTCACATTTGTATCTCTGACATAATTATTAACAGAAAAAGAAACGCCTACTTGAAAGAAAAACAATAAGCGTTACTGATCTACTTGAATCTCAGAAAAAATGTAAACATTAATTCAACGTTCCCTTATAATTTTTTTGCTTATATTTTATGTCGATCATGAAGACCTATGACGGGCAAACCTGGCGTAAACGAAAATGATTCTGTCCCACTCTTACTTATTAAACGTACATCACTCAAAAGTATTTTTTCTATGAACTCTCTCTAGTACATGGACGCGAGAAACTACCACGGTTTTCTCTTCACCACAAATTTCTTCCACGCGATAGTTTCCTTGCACTTCGCGGACGTCTAAAAACTTGCTACATTTCTTTGCTTGTGTTTAATAATGCGCGATTTTCCTTAGATGATATATTTCTTAATCTGCAGGTGATACCCATATATAAAACCTGCTTGCAGGGAGCTAAAAAAAAGGTATTTGTTCTCGTTGCAGCATTCTACGAGCCGGGTTCCTCCATCATTTCTTACTACCAGTCCATTCTCTTCAAAGGCTTTCCAATCAACGCCGCGTCCTATTTTCGCGTTAAAATCTCCCATAAGGCCGTTTACTTCACCACGTTTTGTTAGGTTTAAGAAGAGTGTCTCATTGCAGTAAAATTTTTTGGATCCATGTTATTTTAGATGGAAGGACAGTATGGAATACCATGGAAATAGGGACAACGGAGTTGAGAAAAACTACGAGGATTAGGATACAATTGCTCAGTAAAATCCCGGCGAATCCACCAGGCCGTTACCTTTATTGTAAAATGGCGTATTAAATGGTGGATGTTCAGGGCTATGTGAGCATACATACATGTACTCCTTGCCATACCTCCATATCTACAAAAGCTAGCTATACTGCTGTCTGTATAGTTTACAGTTTTTTTGTAAAATCAGTGTTTTTTGTATAATTTGTGTATCTATAT
>WYDF02032059.1:0-12777 GCA_009867245.2 Adranes taylori
TATATATATTTATATGCATGTTAAACGTTTATAACCATAGCAACAAATAAATAAATTTTAAGTTATTAAAGGTCAATTCTTTAGAATCATAAAATTATGTGTGGTATCATTTTAAAGAAAATCACAAGGACTATCAAAACGTTTTGAATTTCAATTGTTGACATTGGCAAATTGGACTCCCTTAATCTTAAATATATTCCACAAGTTTCATTTTCTTTCATACGAATAGATATTTATGGTAATCAAATTTTTTTCAAGGTCAAATTATTCTCAAGATTCCGTGACCATTTTCTATTTTAACTAGGTTAGTCACTTAAATATTAGAGGAACTTTCAATACAAAAGATTTTAAAAAATTACAGCGGCCGTTTTCGAGAAAAAGGATCGCAAAAGTTTACAAAACAAACACATCCTGTATATGTTAAATTGTAATTTTAGAAAATAATGTTTCAAATAAAATTGAATAACTTTTGGTAGTCTATACAATAAAATGTATTCAAGTATCCTAACTTTTCTAGCTCCAGAGATCTATCTTTGGTAAAATTTTAAACGTGGCAACGTCGTGTTTTATACCAGTTACAGATGTGGCACTATTTAATTCTACCCATAATACAAGATACAATATGCGAGGAAAATCCAAGTTTCCAAGTCTGCAAAACTAAATTTCTGAATAAAATGATTATTTGAACTACCCTCTCACCAAAATTATAATGTGCAACCGCCACTGATAACAACATTTATTCAGTTGCAAAAGCAGTCGGTAGGTATCATACAATGTAAAATATTTTTCCTGTAACTTTGCATATATGTGCTATTGTTTAGGCCTTACATATATGATTGTTGAATCTCGGTTCCATGGCGGCAAGTTGAGAAGTTTTAAGTTATTAAGGCTCATATCTTTGAAACGATAAGAGTTAGATCCCTCATGTGTTATACAATTTTCAATAGAATTACAATGGCTATCAAAATGTACAAAAATATACAGGGTGTTACTAAAAAGTTTTTGAAAAATTGTATTGCTCAAAATCGATTCAATATATTCAGTTGTTCATATAAGCACAATGGAGGTACCTTAGTTTTACATGTTCCCTAAGTTTCATTTTTCCGACTTTCATAGGAACCGAGATATTTAGGGTAGAAAAAGTTGTTTTCAAGATCAAATTGCTCGCAAGATTACTTATGCGATTTTTTTAAAACTCGCTTACTCCCTTAAACTCGCTTTAAAAAAATTACAGACAAACTTTTCGAGTAAATGAGCAGCAAAATTTTCAAAAAAAAACTACAACATTTTGGAGTAAAATCACAATTTAACATATATACAATGATAAATCGTGATTTTAGAAAAAATTTTCGAATAAAATCGAAGGGGCTTTAGGTACCCTATAAAATAAAGTTTATTCGAATGTCCTATCTTTTACAGTTTCTCAGATATATTGAAAAGGACTTTGAACGTGACAAGTAAAAGGATAGATAAGGTAAGTAAGAGGATAGTGTTATGGCTAGGGGGAAATATTAGAAGGAAGGCCTATCGTTCTCCTGGGAGGGAATATAGGATATAAGATTAATTTATAGTTTTTGGAATTTAATTTTTGGGAATATGTTGTTTTTGTTAATTGATGTTACATTTTTATTATTTTAATTGTATATGTAAGGTACGTTTGCACGTTATGTGTATATGCCAATAAGGTCTATCTATCTATCTATTTCTCTTAGTTTTACCCATTCCTTCTTCACACTTTCATTTCCACATTTTCTATCGCTTACATGCTTCCACTACTTATGCGATCTCTCACTTTCATCAACATTACTTTTTCTTTCGCGTTTTACCATTTTCTTTACCCCAATTTTCCAAGCCTTCTTTTAACCACACTCCTGTA
The DNA here is from genome assembly GCA_009867245.2 of Adranes taylori. Classification (NCBI taxonomy): domain Eukaryota; kingdom Metazoa; phylum Arthropoda; class Insecta; order Coleoptera; family Staphylinidae; genus Adranes; species Adranes taylori. Next base: position 1,877 of record WYDF02032059.1, read on the forward strand.
AGACTATCTTCCATGGCATCAATCTCTGTACGCCTAATATCCTCTTTAGCGTGTGATTTGTATTTTCACCACTCTTTCCCTGACCGCCTAACTTCTGCTCCATACATCAATAAGCTCCATAATCATAATCCTCTCGCTCCAAAGAATCATCAAATCTTTCCCCCGAAACACTTTTCATCCTTTCCATTGCCGTTTTCGCCCTTTTCACAAACCATTTTATATGGTCCTTACATTTCCATTGTAGACAAATACTTGTATCTAGATACTTATCTAGATACCTAAATACTTTTCATCTAAATAATAGATACATATATTTTACCCGCTGAATTTCTACTCCTCCTAAATTAAAATTATCTCTTTTGCTCTTTCGTACACGCAATCACTTAGAAATATAGAAACATTTACCTCTATATTTCTCATTTCCTATAATTTTTCAATCATTTCCACCATTTGTCTTCCCCCAATTAATTTAGTACATAAAATGTAATACAATTTTTTTTTTATAATTTTTTTACAATAAATACGTGTTTACAATACATACTAAATCATCGCATACACCAAAGACTAGATCCCCTGATTCCCCATCAAAACACCATCCACTTAATGAAGAACCGTACTTGACTCGCTTGCTTAATTCAACCGATTCTGACACACTGTTTCTCACGTCTGGATCTTTCATTCATTCCTCATGCAGTATTCATACAGCACCATACAGTTTTGTTATCGAAAAATTTTAATAGTTCCTAATTAGTAAACAAATTGTTAAAATCAGCCTTTTTTCTATTATGATCGAATCGTAAATTTTTATCTACAAAAAGATAAGAAAATATTGGCAGAATATTGATGTTCGTTCGGATTCATAAAATTTAAATTAGTTAGGGACATTTTATGTTTAGATAACATTTTATGGTTTTTAATTACTCTGAAAATATTATTTACTACATTTTGATTTTGAAAGTTTTATTAAATAAATAAATAAATAACCTTTATTGCATAATTCGTACAAAACATACTACACAAATAAATATAATACACTTGACCCAAAATTTATATAAAATATAAGAATAGAATAAGGGAAGGGTTTACTCTTTACCTCTTTTTATCTTGACTTCCTATATCCCCTCTACATACATCACCCACATTTCTCCCTCCTCTTTCTCTATTACCGTATCCTGATTTTCTAGTATTCATTATTCCTATATATCCTCAATGCCTCTCACCCTCGTCACCATTCTTCTTTCCATTTTATCTTCCCTTATTTATTACCATCTTAATTCTCTTAATTATTTAAGTCCCTTTCCTTCATTTCCCAAACTTACCTTCCAGTTTTCCCCTTTTTCCTATCACTCCACTCTATTCCTTCACATTCTTTTATTCAATGAGTCCATTTTTCCTCCTTCCTGCCGCATATCCTACACATTCTCTCTTCGTCATTCAATCAATACTTCCTTCCTCATTCTCCTCATTATTTCCTTACTTATTCTTCCTCATTCCCACATCTGAACCACGCAATCAATCTTTTATCCTCAATACTTAAAACTGATACTAAATACTTGGCCATTCCCTCCTCTACCATAATCCATATATATATTTACTGTTATACATACTATCCCCTAAGCTTTCATCCCTTCTCTGCCTTTCCACATTCCTCATCCTTTTATGACCTCGTTCACAACTTCAGTACTTCTCATCATAATCTAGTCGAAGACCATTCAGTCTTCTTAATCATATGAGTGCATTCTTTCTGTACTTAATGCACTCATTCTCACATATATCTCTCCCTACATTCAACATTCCTATCATATAGAGTAGTAGTAGTAAAACCTTTTATTTGCATATATAATATAAACAAACATTATAATAAACATCAAAACAAAAATTCATAGAAATAAACTATAAACAACATATACACTCATAAATTCTGGAGAACGAAATTAATAAAACCCAAAACGAAAAATGAAATTAAAATTTACCCATATACAAAGCACCGAAACCAAACAAAAGCACGAAAGAAAGAACAAAATTTCTATACAATAAATAAAACTTTATTCTCGATGCGCCTCCTTTTGCCTATTTAAGGACAAGAAATTCGCATATGTCCCTGATTCTTTTTACAATCCTTTCCTTCCCCCGCCCCCCTCCCCCTCTCCAACTATTTTTCTTAACACTTTTAGATCATATTTTTCTGCCCCACGTTCTCCAATTTTCCATTTTTTCTCTTATCTCTATTTCCTATTCTACTCCCTCAGATTCCTTTGCCCCACCATTCCTCTTTAGTCCAATACATTCCTCCATTCCTCCTTAGTCCAATACATTCCTCCATTCCTCTTTAGTCCCATACATTCTACACATTCTTTCCTTCTCTTTCATCCAGAGCCTATTCCCTCTCTCCTCATTACCATATCTGAACCTGGCAATCATCCTTTTCTCATACATACTAATATCCGTTTCCATATAGCTGGGAATGCCTCCCTTTTTTTTATATCCATATACTTTCTATTATACCTTAATTCTCTCAATCTTGCATCTCCACATCCATCATTCTTTTCACTATTTCATTTACATTCATCCACCCATTTCCCAACCCTTCGTCAACATTTTCAACAACCAACCCACTCTTTCTAGAACTTACTGTTTATACCTAATCCAATTCATTCTTCTTCCACCTTTTTGTTCCTCTTTCACTGCCTCCATATATACATTCTAACCATTCTCACGTCCTTATCAATCATCACATTCCTTTCGTACATTGCCAGTTTCTTAAACCCTTGCACCCAACATTTATATTTATTCATTTCTTGCAACACAATTTCGCATGGAGCCAGTTTTCCTACACCAATTATTTTTTTCGAATATCCTATTTGCACTCTTTCAATCTCCTCCCTCTCTTTCACTGTCCCCACTTCTGCCCCATACATCATTATACTCCTCACGCTTACATTCAATATATTCATTCTCCGTATGTTCCATACATACTTCTTTAACTAAGCTACTCCCTTCATCCATCAATAAATACATTCCCATCAAAATTTACCATCCTTTTCACTCCGTTTATCCAACATTTATATTTGTGTAATTCCGGCAGCACTATCTCACTAGGAGTATTTATATCTACACCCAGCATCCTTTCCAAACATCCAACCTGCACCCTCTCTATTATCTCTTTTTCTTCAACCACCCATACCTCCGCTCAATACATGATAATACTATTCACATACACACACTTCCATTATCTTCTTCCTCATTCCTACGCACTCCACAAATTTTCTTCCCCATACTAGCCTCGTGTGCTCCATACCTCCCCTAGCCTTTTTGGTCATCATTTAAATATGTTCTTTACACAACGCATTTTGCGCCAAAATGCAACCTAAATACCTATATTATTCCTTTACCTTTTCTATTCGTTTTCCCCTATAATAAATTCATCCTTTCTACTTATGTATAAATATCTTCTCGTAATATGAAGCGGTCGACTTAAGACGGTTGGAAGCGGTTGGATTTTACTTAGACACTGATCATTAAAACTAGAGTAACCTATAAATCGGCTACCTATGAATCCACCGGTCCCCATACTTGCCTACGGTGCGAACAGTTTCGCTATCCTCTTTGCATCGGACTACGGCCGCTCTAGACTCATTTTTTCCCGTAATTGACTACGGCGCGGACAGCTTCGCTGACTACTTTACCGCCACCTGCGGCCGGTCTTGACTCACTCTTGGAGTATTTTCAATACAGCAGTCCAGACTGCCAGGCAGTCTGGCAGACTTCAAGGCAGTCTGGCAAAGCACGCCAGACTGCCTTGAACTTTTTAATTTGTCTACGCACGAATTGGCCAACACATGAGTTCCTAGGTCTCCATATTTGCCTACGGCGCAAACAGTTCCGCTGTCCGCGTTGCCAAGTTTTGGGAAATTTCTAATAGGGCATCGAACTTTTGAATTCGCATACACAAGAATTCGCCAACCAATAAATCCCCCGGTTCTCATATTTACCTACGGAACGGACAGTCAAAGAATATGAAACTTGTCGATTTACAATTAGTTTTTGATATCTTTCATAGTTTCTGCGATGTATGGAAAAGTTTGTTAAACTTTAACGTGACATTGTCGACTTCAACCTGTCATGGCATGGCACTAATTTAATTCGACGCATAATACGAGGCACTATGTGCGAGCAAAATTTCAGCCTCCTAGTTTTAAAACTGAATTTCAAAATAAAATAATCAGTTTGAACCCTTCCCAAAATTATAATGTGGACCCGCCACTGATAACAATATTGATTAAATCTCAAAAGCACCGTCTTATAAATCTCATAACACGTAAAATATTTTTAAAAACCGAATTTCTAACTAAAATTATCAGTTTGAACCCTTCCCAAAATTATAATGTCGACCCGCCATTGCTAACAATATTTATTAAATCCTAAAATCACAGTGACATAAATCTCATAAAACGTAAAATATTTTTAAAACTGTATTTCTAAATATAATGATCAGTTTAAACTCCTCCCAAAATTAAATATTGTACCGTTACTGATAACATTTATTAAATTCCAAAAGCACCATCTTAAGTTTCATAAAAAATAGTTTTTTAATTGAATTTAATTAATCTAAGTGAAATAATTAATCTAAGTAAAATGATCAGTTTGAACTCCTCTCAAGAGTTTATTCAATTCCAAAAGCAACATCTTCTAAATTTTATAAAACGTAAAATATTCGTTAAAACTGAATTTCTAAATAAAATAATCAGTTTGTACCCTTCCCAAAATTATATTGTAGACCCACCACTGATAATAGCATTTATTAAATTGCAAAAATACCGTATAGTATATCTCATGAAACGTAAAATATTTTTTTAAACTGAATTTCTAAATAAAATGATCAGTTTGAACCCTTTCCAAAATTATAATGTGGACCCGCCACTGATAACAATATTTATTAAATCGCAAAAGCACCGTCTTATAAATCTCATAATACGTAAAGTATTTTTAAAAACCGAATTTCTAAATAAAATGATCAGTTTGAACCCTTCCCAAAATTATAATGTGGACACGCCACTGATAACAATATTTATTAAATCCCAAAAGCATCGTGTCATAAATCTCATAAAACGTAAAATATTTCTAAAACTGAATTTCTAAATAAAATGATCAGTTTAAACTCCTCCCAAAATTATAATGTTACTGATAACAACATTTATTAAATTCCAAAAGCACCATTTACATTTCATAAAAAATAGTTTTTTAAATTGAATTTCTAAGTAAAATGATCAGTTTGAACCCCTCCCGAAAGTTTATTCAATTCCAAAAGCACCATCTTCTAAATTTCATAAATTGTTATTTAATTCCTAACAAGTTATTTAATTCATAACTCGTCTAAACTAATTTTTTTAAAGCCTAATGTTCCTTCTTCGAATATTCTCATGAGGGAAGAACACCACATCTACACAACATGTTCCTCATTCATCCAATACTTATTTCCCCTTTCCTCACAAGCACACCTGAATCTCGCTATCATTCTCTTTTCACACATACTCATGACCGATCTTAAATAATCAGGCACCATACGTTCCATTATCAAATACTCATATTTCTTGTTGTACCTCTCCCTTTTTATTCTTCCATACCTCTCTTGCATTTCCACATCCTTTAACCTCTGTTCGACCTACATCTCACTTCTTAACCCTCCACACATCCTATTATACCATATAGACCACCCGCACCTCTCATATACCCTTCTTTTTTCTCTTATGCATTCATTCTCTTCTTCCACCTTATTCCAAATATATATTTTTTACAATCCATGACTTCCAAATATACATTTTTTACAATCCTCTCATCCAAATCCATTACTTTTTGTTCGAACCTAACCATCTTCTTCACTCCATACAACCAGTATTTTACTTTATTCAAATCTCATTCGGCGTCGGTTTCTCTACTCCTAGCATTCTGTACATATATCTCATTATCATCCCTTCCAACTCCTTTCTCTCCTTCATCGCTCACACTTCTACACCATACAACATAATACTCGTAATACACACTTTCAATACCATCCTCACATTCACAGAATTTCCGAACCTCTCCTTCCAAACATATCCCATTCTTTCGAGCGTAACCTGAATTTTTCTTGCTAACATCCTGACGTGCTCATTCGTAGACTCGGTCCTACTTTCCATGTACCCTAGATACTTCATTTCATCTTTCATGTACCTATATGTATAGCAGATGTATATGGTATATAAAAGATGAAAATAATAGTACAACATAAATTTTTTAGAGATTTTTCTCTTTATTAGCTTAGCTTGTATAGACGTCTAACTTACATCCTACATGGAGGAATCAAAAAAGACAATGTTTTTCTTTTCTTCAAATAAATCGAAATTACTCAAAAACGAATTATTCTAAAAAGTCGAGAGTCTAGGCTCAGAGATAGATAAATTATGAACAAAACACTGTTTATTCCATATTTCATACATCATCCGTAGTTCAGATATTTAGATGGAAATTGATATGACATTACTTTTTTCAACGACTACAATATTCAACGCAAAATAGATCAAACTTTGCTTTGCATAGTATGTAGTAAACCTATTGACTTTCAGTATGTGAAAGATGGGTGACTCGGCCACGAATGTTTTCATATAACAAATATAACCTAAAACTTTACAGGAACAACTTTTAAACGCAACAAAAAGGCAGATGGAAATAATGAGAAAGGCTCATCGGATTCCTCAGAAACTATGACAGTATTACAAAGTTTAAAAAAAAAATATTCAACCTTCAAACCTCTAAAAGTAAAGCAAATGGGAAAGCAAGTAATAGAAACTATCAAGTATTTATTTTCTATGGGAGCTAGTAGTTTGGACGAAAAAGAATTAAATTTAAAGGATTACGATGTTTCCAAGGACAGCAAACAATCGAAAATAGTTAGAACTATTAAACTGTTAAAAAATGTTCAAAGTGGAATGAAGAAATTAAAAAACTTATTAAAAATTGGACGAAAATGGAAATTGAATGTAAATGATGGTACAACAATTATATTACACACTAAGTAAGTTACAACAGTTGTCCAGTAAACAATTGTGGTAAGCCTCATATAGTTTATCGTAATAGCGTCCAATTGAGGTAAGCGTTATTTTTCTGTTCTTCTAAAGATTAACACTTTATCTTAGATCAATATATTCACCTCTGTATAAAATGCTCAGTGCTCTACCTCGGAGCACTAGTATGTAGAAAAAATCACTCCAAGTCCAAGTCAACATAAGGAACTGACCTAAGAAACGGAAACTCACAAACAGAAACATCAGAAACTCAAAAACAAAAACCTCAAAAATAAAAGATTGTAGAGGAATGTATGTCTCGGTATAACAGAGGGTATAAAAAGAACTTAATTGCAGAACTTAAAGTGCTGCTAAATCTTCTGTCACGAGAATTAGTGATACAAGCGTAGACAGAAGCGGCACTCCAATGATTGAAAATCTATAACCTGAACATGCTAAATAAAATTAGCACAAAGATTACAAGATATAAAATGTTAAGCATGAAGTCGGACTGTATAGGGTGAGTCACCAGCGATGCCACAGAGTTTTATGGCAACATCGCATTTATTATGTATATTCCAGTGTAGCGAAATTATGTGTGACAATAAGGGCTACAATTTAAAAACCTTAGTAATGGTCCAAAAAAAAAGTGGCATATCAAAGTTATGTTTTTTCTTATGGAACAAACATTTTTGAATTGTTCGTAAATAATAAGTTAAAGTTCTTGAGGATGTCCTATACGTAAATAGGACATTCTGAGGTATGTTCTGGGTGTTCTGAGCTATTTCGATTTGATAAAAATGTAAGGTCCTGCAAGTAATTAAAGATCAATTTAATTCTAAGAAATTTCTTGTCAGATCTAAATAATAGATTCTTCCATCAATGTTGATTATTAAACATTATTATACAGGCTGCTCACTAATTTTAGTACTATTACTAAAACATTCAAACTATATTATCGGGCTTGTTTTAAACTTAAACAACCTATATTTTATAAGCATAGCGTATGGCTAATTTGTTAGCTTTCAAACTGCACTAGGATTCCCTATACCCGAATCTATTAATTTTTATGTTAAGTAATTTCGAAATGTCACTTTCTTGTCAACCTATAAAATGCGCATACGCTATAATTCAAATCAACTATGGCCGCCACGTCGATCAGCTGATTAAATATAAACATAAAAGATTGTTGCGTTTGGGAAAAGTTCCAGTACATTACTTTTGTAAGCAAATGAAAGTAAGTCAATTGAAAATGTACTTCACATTCAATAGTAACAAACAAAGAACCTCTCAGTTCAATAATTACAGAAAAAATATGAAATGGCATAAAAAAGATTTTTGAAAACGTTTTTCTTTTATAGGTTGGAAAAAATAACTTAAAAATTAACCGATTTGGGTATAGGGGCCCTTGTGCAGTTTGAAAGCCAACTAAATTAGCTGTACGATAGGCTTATAAAATAAGCCGCATATTATAGTTTGTATGTTCTAATAATGGAACTAAAATTTATGAACAGCCTGTATAATTATGTTTAATAATCAATCATTGTGTACATTAACGCAACGATCTACTATTTAGATCGAACAGGAAATTTCTTAAAATGAAATTGATCGTGAGATATTTAATTATTTCCAGGATCTTACATTTTTCCAAAAATCAACACGACTCAGAACACACTATATTTAGGTATATGACACCCTCATGAAACTTTAGCTTATTTTTTGCGAACAATTCAAAAATATGATCATACATAGTATGCCCCATAAGAAAAAAATTTCCTTTCAAATACCACCCTTCTTTGGAGCAACCTGTATATTCACAAAAAATTTAAATTATAGCCCTTAGCGTCACACATAATTTCGGTATACTGAGAAACTAACAAGAACTAAAAAGTGATCACAAAGTCGAAGACAATGGACTGGTTTTGATTTGTATAGATAAAAAAAATGACATATGAGACTTTATTTGGTGCGAGACCTTGTTTGAAACATTGTTTGGAGTATTGTATACGGCAGCTGTAAAAAGAGAAGCAATGTCTATTTTGGTGACTTTTGGAGAACAGATGACACATGTATGTCAATATTTTTGTTTGGAGAGGAAGCCTCTTCAAGGATGTCTTAGAGAGGTCTTCCCCCGGATTCGGTACTTAACCCATTGTTATTTAATATTTACGTATATAACCCTCATAGATATGTAAAATTTTTTCTCGCATCCTCATGTATGTTGCTAACATGTCTATTTATAGCTCAAACAAAGATTTGACTAGGGTGGTCGGGGAAGTTCAAAATAGAGTAGTAGGTCATCTTTTTTTGAGTTTATCATCGTCTTCCATTAAAAGTTCAGTGGTGATTTTTTCTAAAACTCATAATGCTCCAGATGTAAGGATTTATGCTATTATGTTCCTATTCCTATTCTTTCGTGTGATAAACATCTTGGAATTTATTTCGATCGAAAGTTGACTTATTCACAACATATTGAGATTCTTATTAAAGCGCATTCCAAAAGGCTGAATATTCTTAAACACCTGGCTTCCTCCTGGTGGAGTGAGGATCCAGGATCCTTCTTCTTTTTTAAGATCATTTATGAGATCAGTTATGGATTAATTTTTTTGGATACTTCTAATGGTAATTTGGCAAAATTATCAAGAATTCAATATGCGCCATTGAGGTATTGTCTGAGTCTCATCATGTCGTCCCCAAGGTGTTTTGGTGGAGGCATGTGAAGCGAAGATGGATCTTAGGGGAGTTTTCCTGGCTCAGCAGTATTTATTGAAACATTTTTCAGCTAATTCTTGAGTTTCTAGATCTGATTCTTGAGTCTTGAGAAAAATTAGAGTTTAGTGATGAGATCTTGAATCTCCCTCACAGAACATAAGATTGCCTTCTTCTATCTCCGCCTTTAGAGCAATATGATTTACGTGAATAGTGTACTTGGTGGATATCTTTGATATTCCCATAAAATATTTTGATAGAAATGTTCAAGCCGATATTAGTAAACTCTTTGTTACGTTTATGTTTTCTGTTTCGCTTCTGTGATTAATTTATCTATTATGCTGGCAGAGTGTTGTAATATTTTCTCGGCTGAAGCATATGGTATCCCCAGTGTATAAAGCATCACTTTAATGAGGATTAAGTCTTTTGTAATATTTATTGATTCTTTGAGTGACATTAAAAGTTGGAATAAATATAGTTACAACTCTAGAAATTGTAAACTTTTTCTTGCCGTACGACATGGATTGTTGTAAGCCTACCATGAGAACTTAAAAATTCAATTATGCTGTATTCCGGCTCATTCAAAAATCTTTGGTAATGAAAAGGCGGATAAGTTAGGTAAGGCTGGTCATCAGGGCTCGTGTGTCCCTTTAAAATTTCATCCAGACTTATTTTTCTCCTCGTTGAAATTTTACTTTTCAGGAAATGTTGTCCACATTATATTAAATTATACTGTGTCTTTTTAGAACTAATCCTAATGGAACTGTAATTAAGCCAACTTCAGAATCAATTAAAGAGTTTGTTTTAAATCCAAATAAATGCTCGAAGTTCATAACGCACGGTTTTATGTCCAGTGCTCAATCTGGTGCCGTCAGAAAAATTGTAGATGCTTATTTGGAAAGTCCCGGCAATACATGTAACATATTTTCAGTAGATTGGAGTCCAATTTCACAGTTTCCAATTTATCCTGTAGGAGCTAAATTTACAAAATCAGTAGGCAAATATGTGTCGGAGTTCATACGGAAATTGGAAAAGGCAGGTGCTAAACGAGAACAAATACATCTAATCGGACATAGTTTAGGTGGTCATGTTATGGGTTTTGTTGGACAGCAATTTTTGAACGAAAAAGTTGGTCGCATAACTGGTAAGCTC
>WYDF02032070.1:0-26137 GCA_009867245.2 Adranes taylori
CTGTAGAATGGCTTTGGTCCAACGATCATCAGTCATTCTGGCTATGTGTCCTGCCCAGTTCCATTTGAGTGATGCGAGTCGTGTCCTGACATCAACGACTTTCGTTTGTTGGCGGATCCACTCGTTGGTCTTTTTGTCTCTTAATGATCGCAGTCGCTCGATGCATATCCGACCGAGAATGAGAATCAAACTTCAATGCAAAAGCTTGGTGGAAGAAAGTGTTCACTTTCAAGCAGTTCACTCGAGATATTTGTCGCATTTGGAGGTCCTTGCCGAATGTTTACAGGAGCGTTTTTGGTTAAATGTATTTTTAATCTTATTCAATGTTGAAGATTAAATAGACAATGATATCTGTTTGCCTATCCGGGCACATAATTTTGAAATATCTAATTATCCAAATAAAATTTTATACTTCATCGAAAAAAATCGTGGGGGTTTATCTCTCTGGACCTCACTCCCGCTCCCATCTGCGTCCGTACGTAATATTGAAGATTGGAGTAGATTGATCAAGTTAGCCTTCGTATAAAACGCCAGGATAGATACGATACATCTATTTTATCATAAATAGTCTAATTTATTTTCAAGAGTTTACATGTTCGTGTCTTATCTTTAAAAACTTGAAAAAAAGTTCCTAAACTTCAAACTACATCAATTAGATTTTGTGTGCCGCTGCATAAAAATAATATGTATTCTGTCTTCTCTAAAGCACACATACTCACACATCCACATGTTTTCGTGCTTTGTCGCTCTAATTAGTTTTGCTCTTAGCGCGATTTGAGATAAAAGAGACAAAACGAGTATTTATTTATAGAAATGATCTAATAGACAATCGCGAAACAGCTAGCCGCTCAACTTGTATATTGTACATACATTATAATGTGTTATTATTATTTTTATCATTATTATTAGCGTAGCATCTATCACAATATTTTTCTCTTTTATCTTCTACAAAATATAAATACATTATTAATTAATGATTTTAATTTTAAAAGCGCTAATAATTTACGCGTATATATATATATATATATATATATATATATATAATACATTTTCATTAATGGTTCTTGTAACAGATAATTTGAATCATACAGAATATCTGCCACAGTTATTTAAATCGATTTATTTATCTTTTTTACTTAAATCTATAAACTTGTCCGCCACTGCATTTTTCATATACTGAAAATCAGAAGCAGTGCTATAGTATATTGCCACGTATAAAACTGTCACGTACCAAACGTATAAAGCTTTAGAGCAGCATGTCCGGTCCTGTACACAAAATAGTAATAAAACCACTGGTTAGTTTAATAATCTATTTTCACAAAAAAAAATGGGCAAGTTGAGAAAAAGAAATATTGGTTCAAATTTATTCTGTTAAAATAAATGCTGGCACACCATACATTTCAATTTACCGCTAATATGGAAATAAATATAAAATTTCCCCATTAGCATGAGAGGAATTATTCTTTAAATAAGTATAATTAGAATCTGTATAGGTTGACTACATAAATGGTGCGAGAGTATAGATTTATTTGCCAACAATACAGTTTTGTTTCGATTAAAACATACACATTTATGACTTTATTAACAGGAAAATATTCGAATTAGTTTGTTAACATGTAGAAAAAATGAAAGTAATTTACTTGAACTAAAATTGAAATAATATACTGTATTTATTCAGTTTCAATAGTCAAAATAAAAAATAATCCTAAAATATCTAATTCTTCCATTATTGCATCATTCATGGTGGAGCACTAGCAATTTATTTGCAAAACTATTTGATGAAAACTCGTCACGTGAACACTTTAGAATTTATTTCGAAAAACTGGAAAAATAATCGCCAAGACTGGCGTGTGTTTAGTCTTATATATCTTTGCGAAGAAAAAATTGGTCTGTGGGCCGTCAAAATCCCCACTTTCAATGTCTCTCGACAACGAAACACAGTGCAACGTTCCTGAACTAGTTAGCGCTCTATTTCCTATCTTACTTCAAATTCTAGAAAGCTCTAGAACATTCTCTAAATAGCTACAACTTTTGCTTTGCTGTGGTACGTTCAGCGATCCAGCGGTCGAGCCCCAATCGGCTTATTGGCATTATCAAAATACAATTCACTTATCCCTATCTACATTACTAAAACAGAAAATAATAATACACAAATTATTAACTATAAAACATAACTCCATCTGTATAGTTAAATTCTTTCCTTATCCCCTCCCAGAAAAAGAAAAGGCTAATTTCCACATCTCCCTACTTATCCCTCATTCCACGATTCCACTATCCCCTATTGCCACTACTACTCCTATTCCACGATTACCCCTACCCTACTATTTCCTTAATCATTCTCTCATTTATATTCCATCTCCCTCTACACATTCGACGTTCTTTTTTTTTTCTTTATTATTTTTTTACCTTCTTTTATTTATTTCTATCCTAATTTTATTCATTCTTCCTATCCACATTCCCTTCTTACCCAAATTTACCTCCAGTTTTTCCCCATTTCCTTTTCTTCTTCTCTCCACACAATCCCCTCACTTTTGTATCCAATGTATGCATCCAGTTTTCCTCTTTCTTTCCACATATCCTACACATTCTTTAATGTTCATGCATCTAATACTTATTTCCACCTTCCTCATTCTCGCATCTAAACCCTGCAATAATTCTTTTTTCAGCTATGCTTAATCCTGATTCTAGATACTTAGCCATACATACAAATAAAAACATCAGACCAGTTACGCGCCAATAAGAAGCAAGCAGTATACGATCACGTCAAAAGCTTTGTACTTACCGAAACGACAAGCGGCCTGTTTGATCTATGCACAAGTACATTGTCGTATTTAAATTTTACGATGTTTTACGATTTTACTAGTTTTTTCTATGAACGAAGATGACCGTTTAACCTATATTTTTCTTTTCGGCTTATGCAAATTTGGACAGGAAATTGCATCCTACCACAAATCTCTGAATGTTCGTTAAGCTTTTTACCCTTTTGGCACTTAACATTAGATATTAGTTTAACGTATTTTTGAGGAAGGCGTTGTTCAATGAGATTCTTTGATATTTTGGCCACATCAAGCTGCTATTTCCACTGCTGGTGTGACCACCACCTATTATCAACTATCACCACTTGCATTTTTACTAGATAACTGTCAACGAAATAATGCTACTTGCGGCAACCATCGGCTTGGGTAACAAGCCACAACTCAACGGACCCACCAGGAGCAGCTTCCTTCCCAGAAAATTCACATAAAAGGTGCCATCCAGGCCAGTGATCCAGAGACGCAATTTTCGAGTTGTTGTCTTTGGATGGCTGCGAGAACCCAATCGCGTTAATCCAAAGCTAACTTCTGCGAGACAAAAAAAGGTTAAGTATTCGACGACACATCTGCTGAATCTTTCGATTCCCAATTAATTATCATTTTCTTCTACTTTTATTGTCACATTATTTTCCCATTATCCTTCACATCGATGCAAGATATGGAGAACGAGGACATCACCGACGCCAATTGCAGTACTTTGGCAGAGGCCAAATTCATTCCGTCAACGCAAATTATTAGTCAATATCCTCAGCATCATTATTCATCAACAAAATGCCAATTATCATAACGTTTCAATGCATTTCTACGCCTGCGCGAATATCTACGAAAATCCTACGCCAACAGCGCATAGATAAGGTTCTACATCGCCAATGCTCCATTCGATTTTCATCCACATATTATTCAACGAAGAATCATTTATTTAATCCAGAACTCCGTTGGTACAGAAGAGAAGTTTAAGTTTTCTTCATTATTTTATTCATTCTTATCAATTAATGATGTACTTATCAATTAATGAGCTCACGGCAGTCAGGGTATGTAGCTGGTCACGGCGAATCCGTGGGAGTTAGGCCATGTCGCTGGCAACGGACAAGTCGCGGCAGTTAGACTATGTCACTGGCCGCTGCGAAGCCGCGGCAATTAGTCATGTCGCTGGCAGCGGTAAAGCCGCGGCATATACGCCATGTCCAGCGGAGATGTCGACGCCGTAAGAAAATATGAGGAACATTTGCCGGGTCCACTAGTTAAGTATATGAACAAGTACCTTTATCTCATAGCCTTAACTAAGATTATCTAGATATTCCTCTATTATTATACAATGCTAATTACTGTTTTCCTACAGGCGTTCAGCGAAAGTACCTTTGGAGTATGAGGTTTTCATCCTCAAGGTACTTCCTTCTTTGATAGTTAAACGCTGTATTTTAGATGAATGCAAAGAAAAATACATTATAAAAATAACAATAAAAATATTTAAAAGTTTTTCCCTGTTCGTGCTTGAACAGTCATTTTCAGTATCAGTCCAATCACTGTAGTTGTCTTCGTCTGCATTTTGGCTACGTACACTTTCGTTTTCCTCTTTAACTGTTTCATCATCAGATCCATCCTCACTTGATCCTCGCTCGAAATTACTTCCAGATTCCTGATAAAGTTCACCCTCAGTTGCATCAGAACCACTTTCTTCCATATTCTTATTATCTATTCCATCGTCAGCAATTACTTCATCTGTTTTCGGTTCCATTTCCTCCGCAGGATCATTATGTGAACGTACATTTTTTCTCCTTTTACGTGTTCAACAACGTTATCTACGTCCTTTTCTTCAACTGTCTCCATCTCTTTGTCCGAATTATCCAGTTGTTTATCGTCGGCTTCAAGAACCTACAGCAGTTCTGCATTAGGGAGGGGCCATTTATGTTCACATGTTTCCGAGCGGAAGGTGTTGTCCAAATTTCATTATGTACACTATCAGACTGCTGTAACAAAAACAATGTGAAAAAACAAATAGATTCAAACTATATGAGAAGGAAATATTGCCGAATAAATGGGTTAACGCCCATTTATTCGGAATTGAGTTGATAATCATAAAGATCAGAATCTTGTCGAATTAAATTTATTGAAACAAACAAACCATAGTTTGTACTAAATCGAAAAACAGTTAAGAAACTACACAGCATAGTTTTTTATGCGTATTTCTTTGGTATGATCCTAAAAAGCCTCATCCGTTCGCTCATATAATATTGAAATCACCCATCTACTGGAGGGATAAATATAAATGGTCATATATAAAAGTAATCTTAAATTTTGTAAACTTGAAATGAAATATCTCGTCGGAATGCTCATTTAACGAAAAAAAAAAAACTGAAAATTATACTCATCTAACGCAATATGTGTGATCGCGATTTTATATAAAACATGCATAAAAACGCTTGTATGTACACCACTCTTACGCATATGCATGTATGCATATAAAACATATAAACTCATTTAAAATACACTTTGTAGCTAAGCTAGCTAGCTGTTTATTGCAATGAATTTATCATATTATTTACGTAGAAACTGAACTTGGAAGTCTGGCGCCATAACGGTGAGAGCTGTAGCTAAGCTGCGCCTGTGTTATTCGCTAAAAGCGCGTTTTGATTTTAGACATGATTTAGAGTGAAGTTCACTCATTGGATCGGTCTTTAATAACAGCGATTCTCAATAATATAATTAAGTATAATTACATGAAGCATTTAACTTTTAGTCGTACATTTAGAAAGACCGACACACGCCGATTGAGCGCAAATCTGTGGATCTCAGCAGGGGCAGTCTTATCCTACCTGCCGATTGAGCACAAGAATTTAGAATCGCATAGTGTGATTCAGCGCAAAGGCGGATATATTGAAAATACATCCAACCAATCTAAGAATAAATGTGCATATGAGCAATAATTAAATATATGCAATTTTAAATATTAAGCAATTAAAAATGACAAAAAATTGAAAGCTAATGACTATGTGTTTTTACAATGCGTAAGCACAATATTCATAGGGCAATAGGCCTAACATTACAGTTTACAAATGCACTCTTATGTCGAATCACTCAGTGTTCAGTATGTGATTTCAAGATAGGACGAAAGGACACATTTATACTTCATAAACGAAACAATTCGGGGCCGTATAAATATATAAATTGTAATTTTACGCGTGCATAAGAGACTGCTCTAAAAACACACAAACTAACTCATAAGGGAAAGAAGGTGTTCAGAATGTGATTTTAAGACTACAGTAAATAATACTTTTACGATATATAAACGTACACATTCTGGATAAAAGCCGTACAAAAATCAGAATATGATTATAAGAGTTTACAAAAGACTGCTCTAAGAGCTTATAAACGAACACATACGTCAGAGAAGCCGCTTAAGTGTTCAGAATGTGATTTTAAGACCGTAGTAAATAATATTCTTACAATTCATAAACGTACACGTTCAGAAGAAAAACCGTAAAGTGTACAGAATGTAATTACAAGAGTGCACAAAGGACTGCTGTAGAATGATACAATCAGGAAAAAGGCCATATGAATGTGCAGAATGTAACTATAAGAGTGCACAAAAACCCGCTCTAAGAGCTCATAAAGAACACATACAGGGTAGAAGCCTTTTAAATGCCCAGAATATGATTTTAAGGCCACACTAAAGAATACTCTTACAATTCATAAACGAATACATTCAGGAGAGAGGTCATATAAGTGTACAGATTGTAATTATAAAAGTTCTCAAAAGCCCAAAATTAGTAAAGTCGATACCATAAAAGATTTTCTAAATAAAATATGTTAAAATATCACAGCTCATTTGTCATAGGCACAGATTAATAAAAAGGTGGTCACACTAAAATAATACAACAGTAGCTCTAGAAGCTTTTGTTGGCTCACACAAAACACACCCTCCAGTTTATTGCTACATCCTTTTGCTCCTCCGTCCATACAAACATTTCACATTCGTTCACCCAGTGCTCCCATGTTTCCTCCATTTCTCCACATACCCTACAACATCTTTCACTCTTTTTCATCCAAATCCATTTCCTCGTTCCATATTCCCACACTTAAACCTTGCAATCATCCTCTTTTCATGCATATTCCTATTCGATCCCAAATATTCCGGTCTTGATTCTAATACTTCTATTTCCTTATAGTAATTATTGTACCGGCTTACCCTTACCTTGTCTCTCCTTCATTTGCATTTGCACATCTTTCATTACTCTTTCCACTTCACACTCCCTACCTTCCACCATCCTATCAGACCATTCTCTCATCAAACATCCACACCTCTCATATCCTTTTTTTCGATCCCTCACCCATGTATTCTTTGCCACTCCCTTTTCCACAACCTCCATATCACACATATATATCTTCTTCACAATTATTTCCATCCCCATGACATTACGTTTATTTCATACTTTACCATCTTCTTTACTCCCTTTACCCAGCACTTGTTTATATTCACTTTCTCTGTATGTTAAAACGGGCTTACTGGAAATTTAACGGTTCTACCTTAGCTAACTTGACTCTACTGATGATATAAAATTTAAAGTTGATTAATTAATTATTATTTGTTGCACGGGCTGACAGCCCTCCCCTCTCATTTAAATACCCTCAAATACTAAAACCCAAAAAAACCACAAATTCAACGGTAACAAAATGCGTCAACCGCCAAAATTAAATGATGAATAGGAAATGAATAGCAGCTTACACAAAAAAAATACTTGTCCACAGGATTCGGGAGGTAACCACTGACTGTTTTATGTCCTCGCTAGTGTCGACAACCAAATCTAGATGCACGTGGAATTTGCTGTACCAAGATGGCAGCTACGCACCAAATCTCTCGCGAGCTCGAGGCGCTGATTTTTGACACATTTCCATTCGGTAGAAGATGACAAAACTGAATTTGTTATGCTGTGCTAGGGGTGTCGCATATAAATTACAAACACGCTCTAGGCCATATTGGACAATCTAAATTAATAATCTTATCCTATTCCGGACACCAAGAATGCCTAGTGGCCCAACGTAAATCCACTCAACATGTCCCAAATCACATTTTTACAAACACTTTTCACTCACGGTAACATTATAATTAGATAATTAATTTTATGATGAGCCAAGAAATTGGCCTCTGAGTTTCATAAATCGGCGGAGGAGAGTGGCTACATCCCACTTCCCAATTCAGTTAAGCAAGATGGATCATCATTTTTCAAAACTTCAGTGACGCTTTCCCACTCCCATTGGATCAAACGCATTCACCGGTTTCACCGCGACCAATGAAACCATTACAATTTAAAACATCGGCTCGAAGATACGGCAACTCCCGAACTACATCAGCAACCTTTCCACCGTCACAAGTTCCCAAAACAACTCAGTCATTTGATAAAGCTAGATATCACCTTATATTTCTAAATCCAGACACAATGGCGACCTCTCCTGGACGGTGTAGTCGATCTCTTGGAAGTTTCTCAGGTACCAAGATCTTCCTAATTCGGATTACGAAAAAAAATTTAAATTACACCAGATAGTAGCACAATCTGATTATAATTCAACTCTCGGGACAGATTAATTGTTACTAAACAATACACTACAAGATCAATCAATTTTCGTCACGACTTGCATCTTAAATTTCCTATACCTTGTTTATTCGAACGGCGAGAGTCGGTGACAAGTCCTACCGCATACACTGATCGACTTCACACAATCATAACAACAACAAATCTAATTCATAAAACTTTAACGGAAAATTCTCATCATGATTTAAATTGACAACTCACTGCAATTTAACTAAACAAAAGGCGTTTAGGCCGGTAAGTATACGACAAGGTTCAAGCAGAACTTGGCGATAATATTGAATTTCAGCTGCGAAGTTTCATAACACAACTATATTACGTGGCAATAATAACATTATTTTCTGTTCTATATGGACTGCTTACGATAGTTCACAAGGTACTGAACGGTTTTCAATAATTAAAATAATATGACACCAGGGATGGTCAACATAAATATCAAATAATCAAACCAAACCCAAAAGGAAATTCTCCTTAACAACACGTAATAATTATACTTCATTAATTAGTTATATTCTCCTACGTTTGCAAGACCCAGATGCAAAAAATCGACCAATATTCGGACCTTCAGTTCCAAATTCTACTTGAAACTTGAAACAAGTTGGTTACACAGTATACAAAAATGGCTGTGCAACTTTTGAAAAGAGCTGTGCCCGGCCGGGCACCCACGCGGTGTAGACGACACTTTAAGCTACCTTAAAACATATATGCTACCTTTGAAAAATCTGTGCGCAATTACACAGCTTAGAGGTATTTTTTGCAGAGATTCACAAGTACTAGAAGTAGAAGCTTTGGCAGATCCGCTGTATTCTTCTTCAATAAATTCACTATGATTTTCATCCAAACTCTCACTTGGCACCCACTCTTCTTCAGAAGTCGAGCTTTCAATTTCATATTTTCGCTCTTTCTTTTGTCTTATTTGCATACTCCTTTTCACTCTATATTTTTTATTTAAGTAGTTGTTTTTTTTTTCTATTTTCTTAAAATCGCTTTTTTCTTCTTTTCTTCTCCTTTTTGAAACTTTTTATTTTCTTTTTTCGTATAATATTTTAGCAAAGCGGCGGACGTTACCACGGAAGGATTTTTCTTTGACAATTTTTTTTAAATTGTTCTTCGGGCCAAAACCATGCATCTTTAAATGGGGGTGGTACAAAAGGAGCTGTGGTCTTTAACACAGGATGGTTTTTAACAATTTCTGGGATAGGAGTTGATTTAATTGGGGTCTTTTCCATTGTACTAACAGTTTCCGACTTCATACCTGAACTTTCTATTGTTTCTTTTGAAGAAGAAGATGGCCCCTGTTCAGCAATTATATCTCCATCATCATTTTTATCAGTTTGCTCTTGACAATACAAAGATTCCCATAGCCCAAAGAGAGATGTACCTTCAATCTGCAGTCTGTATTGTTCGCAAGAATGTCTTTAAATTCAGATATTTTTGATTCGCCTATGTTTGCCTCAAGTTTTCTCAAAAAGGTTTTTTTTTTATTGGCTTTCTTGTGTTTCCTGTTCATTTGTAGATGGGTCGATTTGATTTTTGGCAGAAATTTTTTGAAAGTGGACATTTTCTACATTGATGGGGCAAATATCAGAAGCCCTAAATCAATTTTGGCTTGTCCCTGGTGTAATCTGATCCAAAGATTTTCCTAATCCAGAAGCAAAATTTTCCCTTTGATGTTTTATTTGGTAATTGGCTACCCTCCACTTGCGTACCTTTTCCTTCTACTTGATCTTTAGAGGTCGAAATACAGCTACATCCATAGGCTGCAAAATATGGGATATAGTACTATTAGCTCGATTCCATGACTTGCACACAAGTTAGTCATTGGGATACAAGCCCATCCATGAAGAAGAATAATACATGGCGTTTAATATTATTTCTTATTAGCCAAGGATCAAAAATGTTTGTTATGTAACCAAAAAAAGTAGCGCCGCTAATCCAACCATTTTCTAAAGTACCAATGCCCCTTACTTCAGGCATGGATGCTGAAATGTGTTTTGGAACTCTGTTATATTTAGAAACAATCATTGGAGTGCTAGTGTCCCATACTTCACACTATCGATAAACTGCTGTTTGGATACTGGGTAGTGAATTTTAGACAACTCTAATATCCCGAGTACCAACATTTGTTATTCTTCAGGCGGAAGACTGGTGGGAGGACCCATGGAACACTGTCTTGGAGACATTTCTGATGCCTTATAGAGCAGTGTTATGCGTGGAACACCAGCTTGTTTTGCTGGTGCAGCAACAGAACATCCACGTTGAACCAACTCCAGAGCATAATTCATTTGCTCTTGAGTGTAATTCTTTTTAGGGGCCATATTAAGTATACCTTACGTAGTGGATAAAATATATTTTTCGTAGATAAAACTATATTGGCAACATCGCTATGAAATGCATATTTCTGCACTATTAAAAACAACTAAAAGCATCTTTAAACCAGTGTTTGATATGGGTGTCAATTACTGGAAATTAGACTTTTGAGATTCCAATAAATGACATGTTAAGATTATAACCTAAAAAAATAATGAACTATTTTCTTCTAGCAAATAGTGTTTTTAAGGTTTCCGCTTTGTAGTTCAAGCAACAAAACAATGAAACATATGACCACATTTGTCAGGATTATTATTTTTTTTAAAGTTAATACCTTAACTCAACATTTTCACTAACTGGTGGTAAAATTTAGAACACATTCCAAAACTGTCTCATTTAGAACATATTCCGAAGTGCCCCTGTCTCAAAAAATAAAGGGAAATATATGGACGACCAAAGCACTGTTGCCAAATCACTATGAAAATTGTAAATATTCATAAGTATTGCCAAAAAGCTTGTAGATATCTTATTAAATGAATAAAAGATGAAGGTGTCTATTATTGGGAGGATGTCAATGACTGGCAAATTATATTAGTACAGATAAGTTTGAGGTGTTAAAACATGAATCAACAAAAAATCTAGTAAAATAATTAACATAATTACTTCAGTCAGCTCCAGAAACTTTTAAAGAGGCCAAGTACTTAATTCCAAAAAACTATAAAAAGCTCATACTATGCCAAAGATTTATAAATTGCCTCCAAAGATGGGTCTAAAGGACCTGGATTTTGCTAATTTATCTCTTAGACCAATTGTGTCATTCCGATCTGCATCAATGTATAATTACACTGAATGGCTCAATAACAAATTAAAAAATTCTTTAAATATAAATAACAAATATTCTCTTTTAAATTCCGAACAACTGATTAATAATCCTAAACATTTCGTTTTTCTTGATAGCTTCAAGATTAGCTTCAAGATGTATTCACTTTGTTCTCTTTCATTCTTAGGTCGGGGTTGAACGATTTAGTAACGGATCTTCTTATAGAATCAGCTCTTCCGGATGCAGAAGTTGAGTATCTGTCAGAAATGCTTAAATTATGTTTAAATAAGACCACTTCTTTAATAATATCATAAGGAGAGAGAAGAGCGGTCTACCAATGGGCAGTTTCACCCATTCTTTCACAAATTTTCATGTCTCATCTAGAAGATAAATTAACTATTCAAGTCAAACAACCGTTTCGTTAAAAATATTAGGTTCTGTAGCAGATACGTAGATGACATTTTGATCATCTATGAGGGCTCAAATGAAGATATACCTGGGTCATTTCATGTCAAATCAACCATAAAATTTCAAAGTTCAACCAGACCAATTCTGATTTCCACGAAACTTTCTGAGATTATTCTCCTTAATGATATAAATGAGAATATATTTTTAGAATTTGTTTATCTTACTGGGGTTTGGTGTAATTCATTTTTAAATTTTGGAAAAATAGTCATTTTTTTGGCATGCATTAATTTTTTTATTCTTGAATTAATCAAGTTCTATTAGGGCTAAAGAGATGTTACATACCTTATTTTAAAGGGAATTTCATAAGGTTTAATTAATTTGATGCATTTTTTTATTTAGAAAAAAAATTAATTTTTTTAGGATGGTGTTTTGAAAAAAATATATGTTTCTTGCATTGTTATAAGCTTTAAATCCTAAAATTTACAGAGTGGGATCTCCATGAGATCAGGAAATATCAGAAAAATAAGTTTATAAAAAAAAAATTGAAAGAACTAGAATTATACCTGGGTCATTCCATGTCAAATCAACCATAAAATTTCAAAGTTCAACCAGACCATTTCTGATTTCCATGAAACTTTCTGAGATTATTTCCCTTAATGATATAAATGAGAATATATTTTTAGAATTTTTTATCTTATTGGGTTTTGGTGTAATTAATTTTTAAATTTTGGGAAAATAGTTTTTTTTTGGCATGCATTAATTTTTTATTCTTGAATTAATCAGCTTCTATTAGGCCTAGACAGATGTTTAATACCTTATTTTAAAGCGAATTTCATAAGGTTTAATATGATATGTTACACATGAACATGTTTGATGTTTCATTTTTTAAGATGGTGGTTTTTTAAAAATTTTGAAAAAAAAAATATGTTTCTTGCATTGTTATAAGTTTTAAATCCTAAAATTTACAGAGTGGGATCTCCATGAGATTATAAAAAAATAAGTTTATAAAAAAAGAATTTTTGTAAATTAGCGCATTTAAATATTTTTCAAACAAATTTATGTTCTGTGGAATATTATTACTTTTCAATCTTAGTATTTTTAAATAATTATTTACTAAAAATTTTTATTTTTATGCAAAATTATTAAATAATTATCTAAAAATACTAAGATTGAAAGCTAATAATATTGCACAAAACATATTTTTTTGAAGATTATTTAAATGCGCTAAAAAAATTTTTTTAATAAACTTATTTTTGTGATATCTCCTGATCCCATGGAGATCCACTCTGTAAATTTTAGGATTTAAAGTTTATCACATTGCAAGATTCATATTTTTTCAAAAATTTTTAAAAATATCTTCAATTTTTTTTTTAATTACAAAAAAATTGTCTCGAAACATGTTCATGTGTAGCATATCATATTAAACCTTATGAAATTCCATTTGAATTAAGGTATCAAACATCTCTCTAGGCCTAATAGAACTTCAGTAATTCAAGAAGTAAAAAGTTAATACATGCCAAAAAATTACAATTTTTCCAAAATTAATAATTAATTACACCAAAACCCAATAAGATAAAAATTCTGAAAATATATTCTCATTTATATCATTGGAGAGAATAATCCATGAAATGTTCATAAAAATTTAAGAGTCAGGTTGATTTAGCATGGAATGACCCACCTGTCTTAAATGTCGTCTTTAATTCTTTCCATCAGGACGTCAAATTTACATATGAACTTTCGTCTAATAATTCAATTCCATTTCTAGATGTTCTTATAGATTTTAACAAATCACAAATTGAGTTGAGTATCTACAGAAAAAATACAGTGTGATACAATGATACATATTGATTCAATATCACCAATTTCTCACAAATTACCAGAGTTTAGTTCGCTGATCCAAAGAGCGCTTGTTATATCACAAAAATTTGCCAATTTTATGTCGGAAATTAAAACCATCGTGTTCATAGCAAAAAACAATAGTTTGATGACTGGGCTATTTTTAAATTGTGTAAGCACAAAAACCATCTACCAATTTGATGAACCAAGGTTCAAAGGTCATTAAAGTTTTCTTTATAGAAAGCTAAATATTTCTCATTCTCATTAGATTACAAACTTTTGTTCAACCAACATAATTATTTTGTGGGTAGCGTTCCACACACAAAATAAACTCATGACAATGAATAATAAAGATAAATCTGATCCTTTAATGAGTAGCGGCGGGGTATATAAACTCTCTTGTGATAGTTACAACAAAATATATAATGGCTTAACGAATAGAAATTTCAAGATATGAACTTTGGAACACTTAGGGCAACCAAAAACAATTGTGATAAAAGTCAATTTGCCATACATATTTTGGAAAACAGTCATGCGTTCCATTTAATCTCTAATTGGAAAATAGTCCAAATCTGTAATAAATACCGCTAAGAACTGATTTATATTTCTCTGGAGAAGAAGTGTAATGACGACAATTTGATTAACGTAAACAAACTATGATCTTAGCCAGGATCGTAACTAGGTTTTTTGGGCCCTGGGCCCAAAAAACGAATTTGTAATTGGCCTCCCAACACCATATATTACGAATTAAATAAAGTTTTTTACATTCCCGAAAACAATAGTTTTGAACTTCTTCCTAATGATTTATCCAAGTCTTCTCACATCATAATTTTCATATTTAATTTTCATATAATTTTCATATTCAAGTGTCATATAACAACAGAAACAGACAGTTAATGATTTCATTTTTGTGCATATTGTTTTATAATCAGTAAAATCTGTAGAAACTCAGTACGTGGTCAAAAAGAGATCTCAACTTTTATGAATATAAATTTAAAAGCTATTTTAAATTTCCTTCATTTCGGCGAATTCATCAATTAATTCATCAAAATTAATATCTTTGGCAATATTATATTCAATCGATATTAAGATTGAAAAGTTTCTTTTGTGCTATGGTTGATCTTAAATGAGTTTTAATTAATTTAAATTTGCTAAAACTCCTCTCGCACGAAGCAGTAGAAACAGGAAGAGTAAGACATAACCGTAGGGCAACGATGATATTTTGATATAACTCGAATAATTCAGTCATAAATAGTCTGTAATCAAGGGGAGTTGCAGATTGAATTAATTATTATTTAAGCAGGTAATCATCGAAAAATGCGAATCATATATGAGAGACAACAAAGATAGAAAAAATCCGATGGACATTTTGGGTAGGTGGCTATTTCTGCTATAAGGTATTTAAGCTTTATCAACACCCTCTTTTTACAGAACATCATTGTATTTGTATAAGTGAATATACATTAACTTCTTTCTGAATCTATCATCGGACAAATATTGTTTGATTGAAAACTCTATATATGTTACATGTATGCGAGCTGTCATTTACAAAGTGTTTTTAGGTTAATTTGAAATATTTCTTACATTATATCTGATCGTCGCGATCTATTTCTACAATTTAATTCCAATGAATGAAGACTACCGAAATTTTTGTAGAGAAATCAGTTTTTTATGATGTTAACATGCATTTTAATGCAACACACTGCACAATAGAACCAATATGGGACTTACTAAGCCACGCTGATACACCACTGGTTACTCTTTATATCATATACTAGCGGTATATATGCAAATTATCAAATTAGGGATATGGATATCGTTGCATTATGAAGCAACCACATGAATTAATTATTTAAGCAGGTAATGATCGAAAAATGCGGATCATATATGAGACTACAAATATAGAAAAAAAAAATTTATAGACATTTTGGGCGGATGACCATTTCTGCTATAAGGTATTTAAACTTTATCAACACCCTCTTTTTACAGAACATCGTTGTATTTGCATAGTTGAATATACATTAACTCCGTTCTGTAAAAAGAGGGTGTTGATAAAGCTTAAATACCTTATAGCCCAAAATGTCCATCGGAATCTTTGTACCGCCTACTTTTCACACCAGTTTTATGGACTTATACGAACGCTCATATATTTAGAAAAGACATATCAAAATGTGAGAATGCAGCCCTTTCAAAAAAGTTGTTAAATAAAATATTGACTACACAACAAATTTATACCAAGAAGATATGATGTATCATCCGTGACAGCCATAATTATAATTTCTTTGACAATATTTTTGAAAGGGTTATATCCTCAGGTTTTGATATCTCTCCTAAATATAGAGCTTTAATATAAGGGTATCAAACTCATGGAAAAATAAGATGTATAGGGATTATCGCGTTTCTTGGTAAATTTATATCAAGAAGATATGATATATCCGTGGCAGCCATAATTATAAAAAAAATTGCCAACTCTTTTGAACGAGTTACGTCTGCGCGAGTTTTAATATATCATTCATAAAAACATAAACTTTCATTTACATCCGTTTCATAAAGCCATATTTAGTTTGATCATAGATACTATATTTTATGAATTTGAACATTTTTATTTTTATTACTGGATTTAGTGCTTAACTTCACACCGGTCAAAATCTTGGTTTATGTAAGTTAATTTCCCATGGACGGTCACATACTGTTATATCAACGAATCTTTAAAATCAATTCCATTGGCAAGAAAAGCAATTAACTTTTATAAATATACAACATGAGCAGAGTATATAATATTAAAAGATTGTGATCGAAGTTCCTAATACTTATCCATGCAAAACATAGAGAGAAGGAAGCAATCATATAATATTTGAAAAATAAAGAATAGAAATAAATAGTTAAAGATGCAGCACGCCTGGATGAATAAGCTAAGAGGAACGTATAGAAAAGAACAAGAAACAGCGAGAAGACAACCGAGTAAGTTCGTTGACTTGTTAAAGATTTCCTCTTCTTCTTGTTCATCATCATTATCAAAGAACTTTACGGTGAAGAAAGACTATAAAGTATCTTGCGTTGGAAGGAATAACTAGCTGTGGAATATTTTTCTATAAACCGCTTTCGGTGTGTTGGTTTGTTACTTTGTTGCATAGGCCCATTAAATATGTATAAAATATAGCGATAAACATTTAAATATTAATAACTTCTTGGTATAACGGTGAATTTATTTCAGTACAATTTTACATCGTTTCTTTTACGCATTTCCCAAACTATAAGGAAAAAATACTTACGTATATACTAATTACATTAAAGATAAATCTATAAAATATGGAGAATAATTTTCCATTAAGTGTACGACTATGTACAACAATCCAGAAAGAATTATATATACAGATACTAACTTTGAGGAAACTATGCTTAACGGTTATCAGAATGTGAGACGAAGTGAAGCAACATTACTATAAAGAAAACTAGTTATCTCCAAAACAGCGAGGGAGCTATATGATAATGAATCTGATGAAAGTCCTTGTAATTCTCTATCCAGCTCTAATGGTTCTAAAGATATGACCATGACCCCTAATATCTTAAAACTTCTCTACGTCGTCACCATAGCAACATATAAATACGCATAATGCCTGAACAGTAAATAGCAAATAGAAGAAAACTTGTAGGAAAAAATATTTTATGTTTTACGAGATCTATAAGACCGTGTTCCTGGAATTTAATAAATATTGTTGGGTCATTCCATTCCAAATCAACCTGATCATCTTTAATTTTTATGAAAATTTCATGGATTATTTTCTCCAATGATATATATTAGAATATATTTTTAGAATTTTTTTATCTTATTGGGTTTTGGTCTAATTAATTTTTAAATTTTGGAAAAATAATCATTTTTGGCATACATTAACTTTTTAATTCTTGAATTACGCAAGTTCTATTTGTCATAGAAAGATGTTTGATACCTTATTTTAAAGGGTATTTCATAAGGTTTAATATGATATGCACACATGAACATGTTTGGTGTCCTTTTTTTTTTTAATTTTCAAAAAAAAATTTATGTTTTTAAGACGGGGTTTTTTAAAAATTTTCAAAAAATATGTTTCTTGCAGTGTTATAAACTTTAAATCCTAAAATTTACTACGGAGTGGGATTTATAAAAAAAAAAAATGAACAAAATAGATTCTTTTAAGTTTAAATATTTTTCAAAAAATATATGTTATTTTTGGTATGGCAATATTATTAGCTTTCAATCTTAGTATTTTTAGATAATGAAATAATTATTTTCGCATAAAATTTCTAGTAAATAAATATCTAAAAATACTAAGATTGAAAGCTAATAATATTGCACAGAACATATATATTTTTTGAAAAATATTTAAACTTAAAGAATCTATTTAATAAATTTTTTTTAAATAAATTTTCTTTTGTGATATCTCCTGATTCCATGGAGATCCCACTCTGTAAATTTTAGGATTTAAAGCTTATAACACTGCAAGAAACATATATTATTTTTCAAAATCTTAACATATATAATTTTTCTAATTTTTCAATCTTAAAAAAATTTCGCCAAAACTTATGAAATTTCCTTTAAAATAAGGTATCGAACATCTCTCTAGACCCTAATAGAACTTAAGTAATTCAAGTATTAAAAAGGTAATGCATGCCAAAAAATGACTATTTCCAAAATTTTAAAATTAATTACGCCAAAACCAAAGATAAAAAATTCTAATATATTCTCATTTATATCATTAAGGATAAAAGTTTCATAGAAATCAGAAATGGTCAGGTTGAATTTAAAAATTTGTTGGTTGATTTGACATGGAATGACCCTGTTGTCAGTGGCGGGTTCAAATTATAATTTAGGAAACGGATCAAACTCATTAGACACCTGAATATTTCTGATTAATTTTTCAGTATTTTTTAAATTTTGAACTAAATGGCGGTTTAAACTTGGTTAATCTGCTCAATAAATAGATTGTCCTTTTCTTTACACGAAATATAATAAAAAATTTTACTTCTCGTATCTCTTACTATTCAGGTATTACGCGTCTTATATGTTTAATTACGGTTGCCACGGTAACGAATGAAGAATTCTAAAGTATTAGGGACCATTTCTTTGGAACCCATATCTTTGGAACCATTTAAGTTCAACTTCTCATGTTGGGTATTTAAAGAAAATCAAAGTCATATATGAATATATGGTACAGTTTAATTGTAAAACAAATAACAAATTATGCGAGTATTATTAAAACTGATGTAGCATTTTGTAAACCTTTAAAACATTATACATTTTATTGATGATACCGTTTGTGTCGCGTGTCGACTGGCATAGTTCCTAATGACGGACTTCAAAATGCAAGTTAATCTTTGTACATATCTTGTTTCGATTATATGAAATATTACACATATGAAATTTAATAAGTATGTCACCTTATCAATATTTAATTACTTAATTTATGCAAGATGTTTTTAAAGATGTATAATTTTTCTATTATATTTTCCCAGAGGATTCTTTATTAAATGGTCTAGAGGGTTTCTTTATTTATGGGATTTTGCTAAATCTAAATATAGTAGGTAATAATAATCAAAATAAAATTATAATTCTCTCAAAATTGTTGCTTTCAACGTAAATACATTAAATATGAATTTAGTCAGATACTTTCGTGGAATATCTTGGAGTGTAATCACTTTTTATTAAATATTGTTTGCGAGATATCTGGGAGTATAGGAGCCGTGGTTTCCATCGACCAGGTAGCTCCTGTTAGTTTAAGTAATGAATTAAGTACTAAACAATTATTATATCAGGGTAAATTATGTGATTGATATTCATCTGAATGAACACTCACCAATTGAAATGCCATGAAAAAATATATGAACAGCAATGTCTTGGAGTCTGCAACGTTGATGGATCTGCATTCTCCAAATATCACCCTATTTAACGAGTTAAATATGTATTTGTTCTGCATTGAATCGTCTATTCTAAATTTATCGTCGATCCCCTGTAGAATATAATTTTGTACCAAAACTAGTTTAGTTCCTTTTTCATTTTAACCTTGTATGTATATGTATGTATATCGTTTTGGGGTGCTTTTACAATCTTAAACATTTTCTTGCCAGCGCAAGCAAATAAAGAAAGACATACCAATAGACTAAGATTGACCATTAGCGTATTAGGATAGATCGCTAACGTTTTTAGCACGTAATAGTATTCGTCAACGGGCAAAGTCATTTTGCCATCGCGCTAAATTCTCATTAATCAATACTTCGACATTGATTCCGTTCTAAAAGGAATTTGTTCGTCGTAGTTCGCGACCGGGTGTGCAAGAAGGAACCCAATCGTTATACCTACACCCATTTCCTTAGTCCTATCAGAAGAAGTGAATGAATACAACAACAGTCGTGAAGGTAAGTTACATGCATTTTTGTTTGAATAGTAGTTACGGTTTATTGTTTCACTCGTTTGTATGAATTTTGCTCGAGGGTTGTTGCTAACTTATTCGTCTCGCATATAGCTATTGATATTTTCTTAAAGGTGGACGTTAAATCCAGTCAAGTTTAGTTGACCTGGAGCCGCCCATTACACAGTGACTTGGAGCCGCCCATTAAACTACCTTTTTAGTTTTCTAGGTCCTCTATTTCTTTTAAAATAAGTTTTTACTTGAGTCAATGAGTTCAACGGCCAATAAGTTCGGTGTTATTTATCAGTTTCCTGATTAAATTAATTCTGAACAAAACCGAATGTCACAACAGAAAACAGCAGACAATTCTGAAACTCTCGATGTTTTTATCTAACCTTAGTGCAGTGTTTTTGCCGAAGACATCTGCTCTGGGATCGTAGGAAAGCTCAAGGAATGCATCAATAATTTCCCCAGTCTAGAAATGGCATCATTACCGTAGATTTGTCCGCCGCCTTGACTGAATTTAGGGATAGAGTCGAAATTGATGAAATAATATCTCCATTCTTGCACCGACCAGTCCAATTATTTCATTTTGAATTTTTTTCCGAATATAATTAACAAACGATTCTTTTCATGTTATCCGCTGTAAATATTTAGCGATGATCACGTCAAACTTTCTAACATACACGCCTCTAGCATTTTCAAAAGTTTAGTATTCTCTCTAGCACACCGTTCTTCCGTTTTACCATGTAATGCTAGATTTTATGAAACGAGAAATTCTAATTCTATGCGCTTGAACACTTCTTTCCATCGTTCAGTTTCACTGTCTATAATTCTTTGGTTTTCGTGATTGTTCTGCCCAACTTTTGCCGCTTCTGCACTCAATCCAAGATTGAAATAATCTCATGTGTTCATTTTCAGACAATATCTGACACATGTGTCGTTGCTGATCACAGTTAACACATTCTAAAGATAGTATTATTCTACTACTGCCAACGTAGCAAAAGTGGAAAATTACGTCTTTCGACGCAGAGTAAATTTATTATTTTGTTTTAGTTGTTCGGTTCTAGATTCGACGCCTCCTTAAAATGAAGCCTTTTCACCAAACGCATTTCCTCGAAAATTTTACTGTAATTTGTTTTTAAATTTCTTGTATGGACAGCTTCTTTAATATTTGCTTCTTTAAAAATACATAATTCCTGACGTATTGGAAGTTGCCAATAAATTCATCAATTCATCAAGTTTCTCGATTATAAATTCTTAGTTTTTGATTTTTTTCAAAATTGCTGCGAGCAATAAGTAAATATTTATATCAAGCCTATCTAATTAACAGTCTAAAACTTACAGGACTTACAAAACTTACAGGACTCTAATTAGGTGTCATTATCCTTCCTACAGATAGAGCTACACCCAATTAACATTTGATCAAAAAAAATTGATGAGACGTTTTTCCAAAATTTGTTTAAAGGCGTCTAACCATGACGCGCCCAAAATTCAATATGCTACCATTTATAGAATTTTTGCGAAGTATGGAATTTCAACATTTAAGTGGAAAATACTTTCAGAAATACGAAAGCCACGAAAACAGTATGATTGCACTTTTCCAACATGGCCGCCGCCAATAAATGAATAAGTATGTCATATTAATATATGGCACGGAAGCACACGTCTAGAGAATTAAAAAAAAACCCAAATTGATGGGACTTTTGTCCAAAAAAATTTTATAGGCGTCAATACATGATGCGCCAAAAAATTTATATTCTACACATTTATATAATTTCTTGCTAAGTATGGGATTTGAATATTACATTTAAGCGGAAAATACCTTCAGAAACATGAAAAGCCACGAAAATAGAATGATTGCAATTTTCCATAATGGCCGGCAACAATTAATGCATATATACATTTATTACATATTTTTAAATAACCGGTATTGTAGCACTCAAAGTGGTACTTAATTGTTGCCATTCTACTTTCTATAGATAGAGCTATTAGCTGCCAACAATTTTTTGAAAAAAAATTGATTTCCCAAGATGACTGCGAGCAATAAATCTATACGTGCATATGAACTATTTATAAATAGTGATATAAATAGTATATAAATAGTATATGGATCATGCTGATACAAAAATTTGTTAACAATATACATCGGTTACAATACCCAATCGACAATTTTTTGAAAAAAATTGTAATATGTTTTCTAAGAAATCACAGCAGAATGGTACTGTTATTAAATGCTGATTGGTCTGTTAAAGGGCCAATAGAAACTAGATACAATTATAATGGTGAGTGGATGCACTTAAGTCGTTTATATACCTATTACAAGGGTATATCCACTGATAGATAGGCAGATAGGTGGAATTATAGTTGGCGCATCATTTTTTGGAAAAAAGTCCCAACCATTTTTTTTTTCAAAAAATTGTCGGTTGAGTATGGTTCTATGTAAGCATTGTAAAATCATAACAATATTTTTTGTACCGTGAGTGCTACAGTGCCATTTTTTAATATGACATACTTATTCATTTATTGGTGGCGGCCATGTTGGAAAAGTGCAATCATACTATTTTCGTGGCTTTCGTGGTTTCTGAAAGTCTTTTCCACTCAAGTGGTATGTCCTAATCCCACACTTTGTAAGAAATTCTATAAATGTGTAGAATATTGAATTTTTGGCGCGTCATGTTTCGACCACTATAAAAAAATTTTGGAAAAAAATGCGATCAACATTTTTCCAAAAAGGTGTTGATTGGGTGTAGCTCTAACTATAGAAAGGATTAAGTCTATAGAAAGTCCTGTAAGTTTTAGACTGTAAATTACTTAGGCTTGATATAAATATTTATTTACTCCTCGCCGTGAATTTATTGATACTTCTAATGCGTCATTCAATCCTATTAAAGAAATTTAATTGAATATTGAGATCAAAAATTTAGAAATGAAATAATATTTTCCCAAAATGGAAAGAAACATTGGTACGACCGAATATAGTACATATTTACTCGCAGTCGCAACAATATCCATGGCTAGAGTAGTCTGTATTTGACGTAACCGTCTCTATTGGTTGTAATCTTGGCGCCAGGCAGCGCAGCGGCTATGGTTATTTTTAAACAACACGTTCATACTTCAATCTGGTACATGCATTATAATATACACACATAAATATATATCTCGCGAGCGCACACAGGCACAAAAAAAAGAATAACGATTACATGCATATGCACTAACTACCTTCCATCGATACGGTTTTTTAAGCAACTACTCACGTTGATTAATATAAATGTAGATAAATTCGTCTTCCTGCTTTGTTACATATTTATTTGTCTTCGCATAAAAAAATATGAGAAGGTTGGGATT
This sequence comes from Adranes taylori, assembly GCA_009867245.2. NCBI lineage: Eukaryota > Metazoa > Arthropoda > Insecta > Coleoptera > Staphylinidae > Adranes > Adranes taylori. The sequence goes on from WYDF02032070.1 coordinate 23,504, forward strand.
CCATTCACAGCAGGCAAGTATTAACGGGTGGTCGTTCCCCAGGCCGAATAGAATGACATGCTTATGCGCTAATTTGAAATTATTAATATTATTTCATCATTGAGTGACACAACACTGCGACCATCAAAATGTATTGTGTCCCCAGGCTTGGTTTACTCCCCAAGAAGTCATGTATTCTCAAAGATATCCAGTCGATCAGGATTCGACCGATGTCATTTGGATGCAGTTTAATTGTCCTAAGTACTAAATCTTTTGCGACTTCGCACTGGCACAATACAACGTTGATTGTAATTTGATGAATTACGTTTTTGTTCCCATACATTCCGGCCCTTGCCTGTTGTTTCGTCTTGGCCCTAGGTGTAAACCTGAGGAGTCCATTCAAAAACAGTGGGCAATTTCCAACTTTTCATCAGTCTTTATTAGGAATGATTATGCGAAAAGACTCTTTAAAATGGAATGTCTTTATTGTGTTTGATGGCATGTTGAGTCCCTTAAAACCGTTTATTCTAATTCTACATATAGCACTTCTAGTCCGCCTCATCTACCAACCGCAATAATAATAAATACTGTCCTGGAAAGGATTGTTTCTAGTCTTCTCATCCCATATGCACAAGTTTCCTTCTTTTATCATACAACTCCTTTTCCCCTTATTGATATCCACTAATACTTTTCGCATTATTTCAACCCACTTACCTTCGGTACAAAATTTTATCTTATTAAAGCAGGATCGAGGTTATGTTTTTTACCACTACTGCTTTTCTTATTCTGTCTGTTTGTAACATAAAATGCTCTGCATGCGTTCTCAGGATTTGCTAAGACATTTGCTGTTCTCAAGTACATTAATGTTCTTATCGGTAAGCATATATATTGATACGCAATAACGAAGTAACAAAATGATGCTTATTTGTTGCAGATATTTATAATACATAGGTATGACTTCACATCGCGACTTTAACTAACAGACAATGGTAGTGAAGTTAATTATAATTCGACATTTGTTAGGATGTACCTTTTCTTCCATTAAAAATAAGAGCAGTAAAAGAGTGACGAGATAAATGTTATTTGATCCTATATTGTGCATTCTTCTTTGGTCATGAAGATGGTTCTTGAATGAAACATCGCCTTTAATACAGGATTAAACAGTTGACCTTTGGATGCATGACGGAAATCTCGCGTACTCGAAAATAGGATCATGCATTGTTGATGATTGTAGTATTTACTGATACGTGAGAAGATGTAAGATTTTATTGATACATTGTGAAGATACGATGTTGCCTCTAGTCGCTATCGTCGAAGTAATACCTAAACAGGCGTCGGTGATGATTTTCTAACGTTGCCGGGTACAACTAACCCGTACGAGGGATAGGTAGGAGTGGTACGTTGCCTAGAGCGGTGGGTGGGATAGGCGAACCTGGCGCTTATGTAGAATCTTCCTGTTCGTAGACCACTGATATGGGCTTAGGACAATTTAAGATAAGCCGCGGAGTTCTCGGATGACGTTGATGATTAGATACCACTGGAGTCAGTGCGTAATGGTTCTCGTGAGGTCGGTGCTTTCTGGCCAACTTTTTCTTCTTCTCACAACAGCCTCCTCGTCTTCGCATCGGAAACACGCGCAATGGGATCAAGAAGAAGTAATAATGCGAGAACAAAAATAGAAGAATAAATGAATATGGTATGTGGAAGATTCAGCAGAAGAGCGTGTTTGATACTTAACGTTTTATTTTATTTTATTTTTCGTAGATTTAATACACGATGATTGTATGATAAATACCGAATATGTAAATATTTATTACAACGCTATTTGGATCAAATCAATTGACGTTTGCGATAATGCTCGCTGTCCGAGAAATCGATATGATCGAATTGAGAATCAATACTTCGAATTTGCGCGATAGTTCTCGCTGCAGACTCGAAGACACCAATTCAATAATTGCGTGGAATTGAGTGGATCCTTTTATGTGAAATTAGCTGGCAAGCTAAACTCCTCTGGCGTGTTGTCGGTGTAGCCGGCGGCTAGATAGGCGCGGCTTGAAGGACACTTGCATTATTTTGTTGACGAAAATCTATGATAATATAAGTGGTGACACCATCAAGCCCCTTCTGCTAAAATTCCTAGAACTATGATCCAATAGGAGAAGACTCAATCAAAGGTGGGTGTAATAAGCATTAAATCATCAAAATCTTTTGGGTAAAATTCATAATAATAACCTTTGCAAGGAAATAGCAGATGCGGAAATATCCTATCTGTGTGAATGCACACACGTATTTAAGACAAAGCTTCCGATAGTTGTCGGTATTTTCATAAAGCAGGCGACATAACATCACATAAGCGGTGTACCTTGACTTTCCTCCCGCGCGTATGGCCGGCACGTTTGACTATATTTCTGGCATCATTCCGAGCGGCATTCGTTTGAGATTTTCTCGCCATATTTTCCTCTAAATAGATGATATTTTATTTGCCAATTGATATTTATATTATTTGATAATTAATTATTCCTAAACTGATTTGTTAAATTTGATTAGTCAATTTATATTATATTAGAGGATTCCTTATCGCATTAATTAATTGAATTAATGCGATATGTTAATTCAATAACACCTTGCGGTCCCAAGCATGCCCTCCTATTCTCA